>PVIA01006873.1:0-90948 GCA_004024845.1 Tonatia bakeri | reverse complement strand
GCAGTTAGGTTGGGGCCATGTACTTATTCTAACTGGTGGGCTCTATGTGGGGAGCTGATAGGTGTCATCTGTGAGCCAGCACTCTTTGGCCTGTGCCTGGTGGTGATCAGCATGGCGAGTTGATGGAATCACAAGATGAGTTTAAACTGACTCCCTGATTCGCCATTTGGAAGACAGCTTCTGGATATATAGAGGGCATTGTGTGAGCAAGAAATAAACTTTGTGTAAATTTTAGAGTTAGTTTGCTACCAAGGCATAATCTAGCTTATGTGGCTTAATATAATATGCCTGTTATTGTTAGTGGTAAGTTAAATACCAAATGAAAGGAACCATTGAGTATTTAATTTTAGCAGAGGTCTTTCAATGAAGATATTAAGAAGGAGGGAGGAGGGGATTTTTTTCAGGAAACAGAAACAGGGTTTAGACAGGGACATAACATTTTTCTTTTTGAAAAGAGTTTCATGTAAATTCATGTGTGGGTGATAAAATTATTTGCTATTCTTTTTCTTGCCCTATATCCTAGAATAGAAATTATTTGTTCTAAGCTGCTTCTAGCTTATTAAATGTCAAGCAGTTGTGTTCTGGAATGGTAACTGATAATTTTATTAGTGAGTGAGTTAATCAGGTCCTGTATTGGGGAGCAGGTTTTATCAGAGTGTGGAAGAGAGAACATAAGAGCTCCAATTAGGGTTTTGAGGAAGGGAGGGGACATTGTGTGGGGTCTGAGGAGGAAATGTGGGTCATCCATATAAACAGGGTCAAGTGATGCTTGAGGTGAAACCTGTTAAGTGACAAAATGTTGCCAACCATTGGTCCTGATAGTTTCTGTGCTTTCCCTGCATACCACACAAAATGGAAAATGGATTTGGTTCTTGGAAGACAAGTTTAAATATCTTTGAATGTCTTTAAACACTGACACAAGAAAAGAAGACTTCTCAAAATGTTCTGTGTCATTTTCTCTTTTCAGTATTTAATTATTTATGTGTTTCTCAGATTGAGTCATTATGAAGATGGGCAAAGAAATACTATACAATTCAAATATGAAGGTAACTTACTTAGAGGCCAAAGCTGACCAGCCTCATTTGTTAATGGAAATCGATGTGCAAGAAAATTGTTGGCCCATAGCGTGACTGGGTCACATATCCCAGATGCCTGCCTTTGGGAAAATAGAAGCATGAAATCGAATGCTCCCTAAATTTCTTTTAACAGGTAGAGACTGTGTAGTGCTCATCAGAACAGCTGATAAAATTCAGTAAGTATTTGTTTTCTTACAGAGAACAGAAATGTCTACTGCCCCAGGAGTGTTGCATTGTTGGGGAGAGGCGAGGCACTCGGGCACCTCTGTGAGCAGCATGTGTCTCCTGGTGCATTGCAGAGCACCGTGGCAGTGGGAACTCGGATTCACATGAATGATCTGGATAGAACTGATTTTAGAATTTAAGGGAGCAACATCATTTTGGGGAAGAGCTGTTGCTGGTATCCAGTTTTTAGAACATCCTCTATCTTCAGACTGGTATAAAAAATTTGATTCTAACTCTAGTTCGACTAGTAGCAGGAGTTTTGTTCTTTCTTGTACTTGGGTTTTTTGTGGTGGTTGTTTTTTGGGGTACTTTCTTAGAGCGCCAGCTCATGGCATAGTGTGAGGCAGCTCCTTTGACGTACTGGGAGGTGGGTGAGGAGAGACCCAGCACTTTGGTATTGATGGTGATTTAAGGGGTTATGACTTAGGGACTTCCTGGATGCAGAATATTGTTTGGTAGTATAGACAATAACATGAGAGGAGTTTGAAAAGATAGCTCCAGGTTTTGAGCCTGTTCTTACCACTAGCCATCAAAAAGATGTTGGGAAGAGAAACTTCATTTTAAGAGGAAGATATCGACTTCACTTTGGGACCTTCAGTCTAAAGTGACAGGAGATGACATAGTGGTTGGAAGTTTGACACTCCATCTCTAGTGAAAAGCTGGGGCTCACAATGGTTGTGATGGAAACATTTTGTTCTTATGCTCCAATTAAAGACCCCTCCCAATTTTCTATTTGATAGGACGTATCTTTGAGATTATATATAGGTCAGGTGTGTGAAAGTATATAATTATATAAACTGTTGAACAACTGAACACATCTTTTGTTCAGCAGAATTACATATTTATCTCTGTTATAATTAGTAACAGAAACCTGCATGAAGTGAGTAAATGCTTTTAAAGGGAAATGTAAAAGTGAGCTAGTCTTTTTTAAAACAAACGTTTGGTTTTGTGAACAAAATGATTTACTTTTTTTTTTCCAAGGCAAAGTTTCTTTGGTAAGAGGAGAGAGAGGAGAATTCTTGTCTGTCAAATTTAATCTGAAACCATCTGCTGCTGTATCTCATTATGTTCTTCGTGTAATTAGAGCAATTAGGGTGAGGCTTACGTCATATATTTGTCTTGGAAGGAGGGTTGAGCTCTTTGCAGGCTTATTTTGAGAGGTTAGAGATTAATGGTCTAATCTTTTAGGTAAACTGATGGAAACAGAAATGTTTAAGCTAGTAAAAGAAGAGCAGTTTTTCTCTTATCTGTAATGTTGCCTTTTTATTGCCATGGTGACTAGGTTTCTTGAGGGATATGTTTTCAATGGTGCTAACTGAGAAGGTGCTAGAGAAGAGAGCTTGTAGAAGAGAGAGAGGACATGGACTCTGTGGTGCTGGGATTGTGGTAGAAACCTCTTTCCAGATTTTTGATGCTGAGCTGGTTGGAAGGAGGGAATGGAGAAAGAATTTGAAGGACACAGCGTTAATCAGTTGTGCAGGACTCTTGGGAAGCCAGCCACTTGAATGTGGTTTGCGTTCTGAAGAAGGGGATTGAATGCTGCAACCACAACCTGCTAGAACCACCGTGGGGTCCCTCAGCTGGGACTGCAGAGCCACTCCACACACCGGCCTGGGGTTAGTGTGCCTTCCCACATCCCTGAAGGGTCTTCTCGTTAGAGCAGGAGGTTCTTCTCTTCTGCTGTGTCCCCTCTTTGCCCTCCTGTCTTCATTGCAATTGCCAGCACACGAGTGATTCACATTGCCGATAACTCAACAGCTGTATTAGTTTTCCACCTGATTTTTCTTAAGTCATTAACTACTTCAGTTCAGCCACCTGGGGCCACCAAATACATTTTTATGAGATATCACTTCATCTTTGTCTTTCTTTTTGTTTAAATGCCCAACTTCTTATCCTGGTATTCACGGTCCTCTGAGGGAAGACTGACCCACATTATAGCCGTCACCCTTATGAATGAACCCTCCTTCCAGCTGGTCTAGTGTTTTCCCTGTCTTAGCAACTGTCTTGTTTACCTCTACCATTGCTTCTCTGCCCATGCCATTGCTCTGTCTGGAACTTCCCCTTTCTTTGTCTATGTCCTAAATCCTTCAAGATCCAACTCAATATTCCACTGCCCTAATTGTTTTGTATCATAATTGTTGTATATATTTTTATCTAATTGTCCTTATAAGTGCTCAGAATACTTGTGTGTAATATAGTGGATGCTGAAAAGTTGGTGGTGATTGAACTATAGACCTTCTGAAGTGGAAGAAACCTTAGAGATCAAGATGGCCCATCTCGGTTTGAATTTCAGGTGGCTGTGACACCAGGTCTTTGGGAACCCAGATAGCAAGTCAGCCTAACGGAATGAGTGGGTCTTTATTTCATTCCTTTATTTACTTTCCTGTTTGAGCTCTGGTATTACAGAATTTCACAAGGCTCAGGCAATCAACAGAGAAAACTGTTTTCTCCACTTTTGAGGGGATTTACCCAGGATGCATCGAAGGCATTTAGCTTCTGGGTGTGTGCCCAGTGCTGTATGCAGGGAACAGTTAATTCTAGGGCCTGTCCTTGCTCCACTCTATTCAGATCAGGGCTCATTTGTGTGTGCCAGGCCGCTGCTGAGCTTGGCACATGCTGGTGGGCAGGAGAGGCCTGCTTGTTTCTCTGCGTGTGACAAGTTCTCGTCCTGCTGGGTGGGGCATATGCCTGGGTGAGAGAGCCTGGGCGTGAGAGCAGCAGGGAGAGTAAAACACTGGAAATGAGAGAATGAGCATGAGCAGTAGAAGCAGAGAGAAAAGGAGATATTAAAAATAGAAGGAATTTGTATCTACATTCCGAGTGGAATTGCTAGAACAGACATGCACTGCCTTAGTGTCATGCATCTTCGCCTAGGCCTGGCCTCACTCAAAGCTCACTGTCTCCAATTCTTCACTCAGGTAGGGCATGACGTATGCCTTATCCCAGCTCCACTGTAAGATGGTGTTCATTCTTTATTAAAGGTGTTCATATTTTAGTTATCCAGGGGTGACTGAGCTCTTTCATTTGCTTTTAGTTTCTGCGAGTGAGACCCTATTCTACATATCTGCAACCATTCCATTTATCCTTGAATTATACCTTTCAAGCATTAAGCTGTAGCTTTTACAGATTCAGTGGTGGTGTCTGCCCAAAGAGACGAGATGGCTGTCCAGCCCTGCACCCATACTTTATGTTGCAGGAGCATGGGTTTTGTTTAACCTCAAAATAGCAAAGTTATAGCATGTCGGGATTTGCACAAGTTATACAGATTCATCTATTGAACAACTGTTTATTGAGCAGTGTTCTCTGATATAAAAAATATGAAGCTCCTTTCTTTCATAAAGCCTTCCTCTTAGCAGGGAGAGATAGGCAGTAAACATTAAGTGTAATATCAATAAGTATGATGTGTAGTATGTTATGAGGTGGTGAGTACACTGGGAAACAAAAAGTAGAGACCCATAAGGGGGTGACTTGAAAAGCTGTGAATGAGACTAGAGTTCAATATTTTTAATTTGAATATATTTAAACCTTATATTTTTACAAATATCTAATCTGAAGAGATTGTGCCTTTTCATGGATTTTTAGATTATAAGACCACAAGGACTCGGGCATTCAGACCCTTCTTTCTAGACCCCACAGGGGTAACTGGCCACATAGTCCTGTCTGTTTGGGATTGGAAGGAGGGACAGGAATAATAAGTTCAAAAAGCTCTGGTCTAGATCAAGATTTAGTGAGAAGAGGACACCGAATTCACCATTTCTGTTCTCATGGACTTGGGAGTTTCTCTTAAAGATAGAAATGCATTTTGTTCTAATATG
The DNA here is from genome assembly GCA_004024845.1 of Tonatia bakeri. NCBI lineage: Eukaryota > Metazoa > Chordata > Mammalia > Chiroptera > Phyllostomidae > Tonatia > Tonatia bakeri. The sequence goes on along the minus strand of PVIA01006873.1, from coordinate 85,832 downwards.
TGTCTTTAAGGTACAGCAATAATTATTTGAGTTTTAGGTAGTTTTGATAAATATCTTCTTACTGAATAGATTTAAATATGACTTTCGGTGTATGTTATCTTAAACATACCATTCTTTCATAATTTACACACTAAAATGTTCAGGTGTGAGGGAAGGCTTAAAAAGGTGGTGAGTGGGGAAGGGGTTTTCTTCTTTAACTGTGCTTTCATATCTTTATTTTTCCTTTTTCTCCCAGTTACCTTTTTTTTGGATAATCACTGCCATTGGAAATGAGGAAACATATCTCAGAATTAAGATGAAACCACATGACCTGGCATAGTCCTGAATGTCTGATCTCCTGTTTTGGATGTGCACACATAACCTAAAATGGTTTCCTCTAGCTATTTATTTTGTTACTGGATTCTCACTCCCTGAAGTTGGATAATCTCACTGAAGCCGACCTAATTAATTTATAATGTGGAGATCTCTCTCTGCTCCCTGCCCGTCAGTATGGCACGCCATGACTCCCGTGGTATACTTCAGTCATGCCAGTGCTTTTTGCTTTCTCGTACTGGAGTTGACTCATGTTTCCTCAGGTCATCATCTGGGCAGAGAGGGTTGGTGAGGGGCAGTGGGCACCTTTGTCAGTTCTGAGGCTCACAGGGATCTGTCTGCCTCTAGGCCCCGTGGGGTGTGTGAAGCGGGACTGCACGCATTTTTTTGTCAGCCTTATTGTGGTCCAGGTGGCTTCACCTGCCCAAACATGTCAGAGACATCAGTGATCTCGGTCTTTTTTTAAAAGCTGAATATATATTTTTAAAAGAATAAATAATCTATGTACCTATTCCTACAAAAGAAGAGATCATTTATAGAGAAAGGTGAATGGGAAGACAGATTTTAGGGTTTGAAGATTTTAGAAGCTTTTTAAAAAGATCAGTTGTGCTTTCTCTTTCATCACTGTAGCTATTTGAAATCTAATACTATTTAAAAGCCATAGTAATGGGTCTGTTAATGAGAAATACCTCAGCAGTACAAACTCCCAGAATAAGATTCAAATCCTTCCTGTTGGTTTTTAAATCATCACCTTGGACGAGGAAAATCTGTGTGAACATAATGCAGAACCAAGTTTACAACCTTTTCCACTCTAACCTGGCTTCAGTCTTGATAATACCATGACTCTCACAGGCTGGAAATCCTGAGTTGATTACATTCTCTCTCTTACTCAGTATCCTCTATTTTTGTCAAACATTTCTGTCCGTTTTTCCTTTAATATCTGCAAACTTACCTATTTATTTCCATCCCCCAAGATCCCCTGGTTAAGTGCCTCTTTATTTCCTGCTTAGTTTGATGTAGTGTTTGAGATCTGAACCAGTGCCTCTGTCTCATTGTTTCCTGCTATCCTTAGTCCCCCTGCCTTTTTTTGGTTTGGCAATTTTTTTTTGGCTGGTTGAACCTTTTTGTGTGTGTGTGCATGCATGTGACTACCTATTTTTTCAATTACAGTTTACTTTCAGTGTTTTCTTGTGACTTATTTTTTTAAAGGAAAAGATAAACACAGCATATCCCATACCACAAAAGAATCAAGTTCTTGACTTTGAATTTTAGAAGTCAAGTTCCAGGCACAAAGGGAATTGATCTGGAAGATTCTAAATCAGTTCTTCCTGTCCTAAAAGTAGAGCTTGGAGTGGTGGCATAGAGATCCCCTGAGCCCAGCGTGGCTGGAGAATACTAGAGATGGCTGTGAGGGCTGTCTAGCTAGATGGACCTGAGATAGTTTTGTCAGTTTCCGGTGGCAGCAAGGAGATTCCTGTGTGCCAGGAGGGGCATGGGTGTAGCCAGGAGAGAGCCAGACTTGCAGAAGGCTTGTGGGAGGATGAGGAAGAAGGAAGGATCTGGAGAGACCTGCTCATGGAAGAGCTTCAGATGTTTGCAGGCATAAAGGCAAGTAATGACCTCCACCCCTCCTCACCCTACATCCCCCAAATCTAGTATTTTGTAATCCTCTGGAAGTTAGATGCACCTGGAGAAAGAGGAAATTTGAGGTTACCTCAATTGACTATAATTTAGTTTTTACCATTCAGTGAAATGGAGGCCTCAAGACAAATTAAATTCAGATATACAGAAATAAACTCCAATTTCTTGTATACCTGCGTTTGTGCTTTGCAGTAGTACCTTCCAGTGTTGCCTCTCTAATCTCGCTGCTTTCCATGGGCAATGTATCAGGTCTGTTTGTAACACCCGGTATGGATTTCCAGATTCTTCACCGTCTGGTTCTACTCCATTGTTTCCCTGTTATCCCACTTGAACCTCTGATTTTAGTCTCCCCTTATCCTCGTGTCTGCCAGGAGACCTCTCAGCTTCCCACCCAACTGCTCTTTCTTGGCTCCTCCTAACATTCAGAAACGAGACTGCCCTTGCCTCTCTTTTCTTTTTGGCCAGTCTAAAGCCTGTTCAGCCCAGATTGTGCTGCCTTTTGAAAACCTTTATTTTCAAATTCACAATGGTCTTGATTTAGAAAAAAAATTACAATGCCACTTCATACTTAGTTACATAGTGCTATTTGTTTCCTTGATTTTTGTCTTATGGCCATTAGTTATTTTTCTCCAACTAGATGAAAAGCTTTCTAATTAGGAATATGGGCCACCCTCCCCCCCATTTGTCTTGCAGTCTCTTGAATGCTAGCACATGATAGAGCAGATAATGAGAAATTACTCATTAATTAATGGAGTAGAAGCCATTGCTAGTACATTGCTAATGAGATGAGTTTTATCTTTATCTGTTCATTCTTTATGTATTTTTGAATCACTACCACTCTAATGGTTAAATTAAAAGAGCAAGCAGTGGGCGGATGCACTGTGCATGTCTCTGACAGTAAAACAAAGCTGATTTGCTCTATTTTTAACAAGCTTGATGGAGTTCAGTTTTCAAGAGGCACTTAAGTGGGTAGCTAAATAAGTACTCTGTTTTTAATGCAGTGCTATGTACTCTGGTGCAGAGGCCTTTGGGATATGGACATCACAGTTTCAATATCTTTAGTTATTACTTGCTCAGAGTTGAAGGATAAAGAGAGCTATTTCTTTCATGTTTCATATTTTAAAAAATTACTAAAAATTATTCAACATTAGAATTCCATTTTGACACGAGCTCTAAAGAATAATTTCGTTGCAGATTTTAGTTCTGTGTTTCATTTGTTTGCTTGAAAGACACTCAGCTGGTTTCTTGTCCTGTTCTGTACTTTACTTTTATTCAATATTAGGGGCTTCTTCATGGAAGGGTCTCCTTCGTTAGGTTTAGAGAGGCTGATGCCCTTCTCCTATACTACTTCTCTGGCTATAATAATTCCCTGGAGGCCCAAAGTAGGCAGAAGACCTGGGGAAGGAAGGAGCAGAAACCCGAGACGCTTTGGCACGCAGAGATGTTATCCTGCTCCCCTTGCCTAGCCTCCCTGACAGTGCTTCAGTTTTCCCAGTCCCAGGGACAGAGTCATAGTGCGTGTAATGTTTTTGAATCCTCAAATGACCTGTTACAAATAATTTGAATTTTTTTGGTAAAAGCTCTAAAAAATTATATATATGAGTATATTCAATATATGCTGCATACACACACACACACACACACACACACACACACACTTTCTTATTAGCTTGTGTGTCATAAGGTTATTGGAGTGTGTGTCTGTATTGTGAAAATGAGAAAGAATATGCATTAACTTTGGGAAGAATCCCTGCCTCATTCAGTGTCACTGCTTGCCCATGCATAACAAAAAATAAATTAAAATAGCTGCTTCTACAAAGAGAAAGTAGGAATAATATCTTTATTCACTTGCTTGCTCATTGATTTATTTAGAGTACTTCAGTAAACACTGAGAAGAAAAAAAAAGCACAGGGTACAATGGAAAGAATGCATCAGAGAGGGGGCCTTTCTGAGAAGCTTCTTTAAGGAGGTGATATCTAAGCTGACACCTGGCAAGTAAATAGGAATTAGAGAGTAAAAGAACTGAAGAAGAAGCTGTTGCCTTGAAGCTGGAAATGGGCGAGGTTGTTGGAAGACTTGAGGCTGGGCACGTGGCACAGCGACTGAGGAGAAGAGTGGCAGGCGGTGGGCGCAGCTTCATTTAGGATTGCTTGTGTTTAATAATTAAGAGAAGAGTCTTGGGTTCATGACTGGCAGATAACTGTGGAAAGTGGAATTGTTTTGCAATAGCAAATTTTTGTAGAGTTGTATGTAACTCAATAGAGAATGCAGCGGAAAGACTGGAGGAGAGATTTAACATATCAATCATATGATGATCAGTGGCTTTTATAAACTTTATTTTCAAATGATAAGTGGGCTGTCTGGACATTTACTTGAGACATTTCACAGTAATTTGCCTTTTAGTTTAATACTCGGGCATTAACTTCTGAAACTCGGTTTATTTAGCACCCCCACATTAGTGACCTGCAGAGCTTGTGTCATCTCACCGAGAGTATAGCAGTCCGGTTGTTGGAGCCCTCCTCCAGACTCCTGAGGTAACTCTGGGAAGTGTGTCTGTCTCTTTTTTTCCCCCTTTCTCTTCCTCAGCTTATCTGTTGGGTAGAGTTATAGATGTTGGTGAGAACAGTTGTCTCTCCTAGATGTGGAGCTGTGTTACCACCTTCTTTGCAGGCAGAGCCCTGGGCATTCCGAAGGTGGCTTGGGAATGGAAATCAGACAAAGGGGGAAGAGTCCTGGCCTGGCTTTGACTCTTAGAATTAAATCTAAATCTGGCCCTTATTAGTGTAATCTGGCTGTTTTATATTTGGGTAAATAATTAATCTTCGACATACTTAGTGCTGCTTTTGTACTAACCTGGGCCTGGAAATCCTTATGCATGTCATTGGAGGGCATGATGTGGACATAAAGGCTTCCTTTTTCATATTGCTCCCTAGTAAGCCCATTGTTGACCTGAAAAAGAAATGGAAAATAAATAGAAAAATTAAAAGTCTTTTTGTAGACTCACCGCACCTTGTGTAGTATATAATTAAGATAAACCAAATAGCTCATTCAAGCTTGTAAAGGAGCTGTGCTGTTGAGGAAAGCAATGTTAAGTCAGGGCTTTTTAACATCCCTGCTGTGCTACAAAGAGCCATTTGACTTTAGACAGAATATTTAGTCCTCCTGAGTTGTTTCCTCATCAGTAGTTGTGTGAAAAGCCTTAGCAGTGCCATTTCTGCATCAGCTTGGATTCAGTGGTCAGACCATGGTCACTCACAGGGTCCTGTAGCACACTGTGGGCCACAGCATGGGAAGCTTATTGTATCGCCCTCCTGCAGTACTGCACATGATCAAAGGGTGGAAGAATCGTCCTGCTTTGGCTACTACCCAGGTTGATGACATGCAGGTGAATCCCCAGAATCAGGATGGGTGGGAGAGCAACTGCAATCCAGGCACTGATGCTGGGGACCAGCAGTCAGATGCAGCATGGGGGCATTGTTTGATGAGGACACTGATGAGCTCTGGGCTGGTGAGAGCATGACAAGGCAAAATTTACCAATGCAAGGGTACACCTCATAATTGGTTTTGTATTACTCACTATGCACTTTGTATAAAAAAAGAGACAGTATTTTTGTGTACCAAAATGGGTTCTAATTATATTTTTATCACACTACTTTAATCTGCTACTACTGCAGTTCTGTCCCTGTAATTCTTACTTTATTTATTTTATTCTCCTTTCTGTGGTCACCTCTTTCTTACCCTTTTTAATCTTCTTGTATATCTTTTCTGAACACTATGAATGTTCCACCCCCAGAACTCACCCACCCCTGGAACTCATCCACCCAGCTGCTGAGTATAAAACAAGTTGGCCTTTCTTCATCTTTCCTTCATTTCTCTAAAGTGACACATATTGCTATGCAGTAGGAATACAGATTTATGTTTAATAGATGCTTCCCAAATTTTAAACATGCTATACATTTTTTGGGAATTTTCATAGATATAGGAAAGTATGAAGAGGAAAATTAAAGTTACCTATGATGCTTTAGCATCTAGAGGTCACATCTCCTAAATTTTTGTTGTATTCTTTCTTTCTCTTAAAAATTATTTAGTAAATGTTTAGAGTTTCATTGCAACTCACATAGACATTGCATTTGAAAACACTAGCACATTTATTATGATCTCTGATAATTTAGAATATTTTTTCCTCAAGAATTGTAATCACTTCTACAGGAAAGTATTTTCTTTTTCTTTTAACTACATCTGGTATAAGATTACTCTGATTGGTAACCTCAATTCATTTTTGAGTCAAAAAGAAAGCAATGAAGTGGAAATTGGGAGAGAGAAAAGCTCTTTTATTTAGCAATTTATGACAGAGATGCTCAAGTTAATTTTTTTCTTTTCTTTTACCTTTGCCTTATTTTCTTTTCTTATACTCATTTTTATCTCACAAATGGTGCTACTGAAGGGGGCCCTGCTGGATCTCTTTGGGGTGCCTTATGTGACACTGGTGAACTTGAATATGGCTCCTTAGAAGATATACTGATTCATCTAAGTTGGAGGCCCCTGGTCTGGGTTATCTATATTCTCTGAAATTGTATACCAAAATGTATTTATATGTACACTCTTCTGGGAAGATGATTGACCCATGAGTTTCATCAGATTTTCAAATGATTCTATGTCCTGAAAAAAAGATGTGGGACTTGAATCTAAGATCTGGTTGTGAATTAGACCTTGAATTGTCAACTCTGAGCAAGGCACATGACCTCTCTGAAGAGAGGGGAAATTACTTGTGTATATATAGTGTACATGGAAATTTGTAAAAAGAATTAATTGAAGCTTTATGGCAAACTGGGTTTTTTGGTTCAGAAAAAATGTCAAGGGACAGTTTACTGTCCACCTGAAACATGTAAACTACTCTGAAGCTAGTTTTGAGCTATGGGATTGATTTGGAAGACAAAGTAGATGCAGGCTTCACGCTCCAGTGGGATAGGTCTGGGTGTGCTATAAGGAGATGTTTCTTACAAGAATTGCTAACACAAGAATGAGTTTGTGTCATGTCTTCTACAAACCCTCATAAATTAGATAAAATTTTTATTTGTGTGAGGTGGTTTAGAAGTGATTTTATTTGGCGTTAAAATAGGTTACCTTGCCTATGAAAGAGCTCATATACTGAGTTTTAAACAAACCTGATAGCTAGTTTATTAAAAGTATAAAATGTCTTCTTTCCATTTGTATTTTCTCCCCTTGCCATGCCTCTCTTCTTTCAGGTAACTTATGTATTTGCAGTAATGTGTGTACTTACATTAAGCTAGAGGTTTCAAACCCTGTTCTCATTCTGTGACACACTGGTGGGAAGTTTCTTCCCCTAATCCCCTTCCTTTCCTCTTTAGTTCTGACCATTTTTCAGCCCATCCTCTCTGACTTGCACTCATTATCTGTATGTATGTTAATTGTCTTTGAAACACTGGTTAATATACAATCATAGATATAACTCATGTGACTTTTGGACTTGTTTTCTACTTATTTGCTATTTTATTTAAGAATCTGAATCACTAATCCAAAAGAACCTATGCACCCCAATGTTCATAGCAGCACAATTTACGATAGCCAAGTGCTGGAAGCAGCCTAAGTGCCCATCAGGAAATGAATGGGTCAAAAAACTATGATACATTTATACAATGGAATTCCATGCAGCAGAAAGAAAGGAGCTCCTTCACAACAGCATGGATGGAACTGGTGAGCATTATGCTGAGTGAAATAAGCCAGGCAGTAAAGACAGATACCATATGATCTCACCTTTAAGTGGAACCTAATCAACAAAACAAACAAGCAAGCAAAATATAACCAAAGGCATTAAAATTGGGAACAGGCTGACAGTATCCAGAAGGGAGAGGGGAGGGTATAATCGGGGAAAAGGGTGAAGGGTTTGCAGGAACAACTATAAAGGACACATGGGCAATAATAAGGGGGGGGTGGAAATGGGAGGGAGGTGGGGAAGGCTGGGTTTGTGGGGAAGGGTGGTGGGAAAAAGGCAGAAAACTATAGTTGAACAACATTACAAATCAAAAGCATTTAAAAAAAAGAATCTGCAGAGCAAATATGCAAACCCATAGTGTAATGATACCCCAAGCCTGTCTTTCCCAAGGTAAATATAATGTATAGAATGCTACAGATGCATCAAGAGGAAATAACTGGAGGAACTTGAGAGAAATGAGGAGATACTTTGTTTAGACTTAAATGTAGGGCTGGGGAGGTGTTGCAGTGATTTTTAGAAAACAATGTGTGGAAAGCTGAATTAGATGACTTCTCAAGGATCTTTCTGGCTCAAGTATTCTGAGACCTAAAGAAGTGTTGCCTAGTCGAAGACCACTGGACACAAAAGGCTTCTGTGCATAATGGAGCTCATTGTGCTCCTGACCCAGGAAACTTGGCAGAGAGGCCCATCATAAGACTGTCACCAGTCAATTAAAGTCAATACCAATTAGGGAATATTAATTAAAACTGTAACCTCCCTAAAGACAAAAACATTCTCTGCCTTGACATATAGATAAAAATATTGACTTTCTATGTGTGTATGTGTGTAAACATAGTTGTTTTTCCCAAACCAAAAGAAAGAGAATAACACTGAATATCTTTTTAATGTGTCTAATAATAGTTATCTGGAGCATTTAGTTTGCATGGCTTATTTTTAGCACCTCATTACCACCAAGCAGAACTTTTTCTTTTTCATTCCTGTTTTACATAGTTCGCTGGTCCACAACTCTATCTCCATGGATCTCCTAGCTGCCCATGAACTTATAGCTCCCACAGCTATAGCTCTTCCACAACCCTCATTAGAATGATGGTACCACATAATAGAAATGAATTGATGTAAATGAATTCAAAAGTATTATTTCTTCCCAGAGTATTTCTGATTATTGTTTGTTTATCAGCTAATTTCTGACTTCTGGACACATTTCAGTAATCATTGCTTTAACATCCTATTTTCAGACAAACTATTGAACTACAAAATGTTAGAGGTAGAATGGACCAGAGAGAGCGTATAGACCAGTGGTCTTCAAATTTTAGTATGTATAAGAGTTACCTCAGGGAAATGATTAAAGATACCTAGTCTTGAGTTTTTACCTCCTGAGATTGTGATTCAAATGTCTGATATAGAGCCCAGAATCAGAAATCTTAAACAAGTGTCCCAAATAATCCTGATGGGTGGTTCAGGGACTTCGTTCTGTAGGTCGCTGAAGCTCAGCAAGTCCCACTCTGGCTCCTCTAGGGTTGGGAATGCAGGCTTCTAATTCTTCAGTCCTGTGTTTCAGCCAAGTGGCCAAGTCTACTGCCCTTTGGGAACTGCTTTTGTGAAGACCACCAGAGACCTTCCTGTTGCCAAATCTAGTGGAGCTGGTTTGCAGGTTCTACAATAAATTGACTTAAACATGCAAATTGATTTTATAACTTTTTAAGCTTGTGAGTACTTTTTTCCTCCCTGATTTCTGCCCTCTCCAGGTACTTGTTTTACTCTTCTGGTCATGCAGTCTTGTTCTCTTTCCCCAGTTCCCCATATTTCCAGCTGCCTAGTGAGTATTTTCAACTGCTTGTCCCCCAGAACTTGTCAAACTCAGTATCTCAAATTTAACCCCAAATTATTTTCTCCCAAATGTTTCTTCTACCTCTATTTCCTATTTTAGTAAATGGTCCCATAGTGACCTACACAGAGTACTTAATTGCCAAATATTGGGTTGACCAAAAAGTCTGTTTAGTTTTTTTCTGTAAAGAAAAATACACGTTTTTTCATTTTCACCAATAACTTTATTGATCTGAATATTTTGAGTATGTCAGCCATCTCCCTCTATTGGTTTCTAGTGGCTAGAGGCCAGGGGTGTAGCTAAACATCTTCCAATGCTTAAGACAGCCCACAGCAAAGAATTACTTGACCAAAATGTCAATAGTACCAAGAAATCTCATAAACCACTTTTGACAGGTTTGATCAGTCATAGCACTTTCTCCATATACTGCACAAATCTTTTTTTGCATTTCAACCTTTATGGAAATAATAAAGCATAATATACTGAAAATGTAATGTATTTTCTTCCATCTTCAATATTAAAATGGCTGCACAAAAATTCACTAATTTTGATAAGTTTTTTAATTCTTAAAAAAATATCTACTTATTTTTAGAGTGGGGGGAAGGAAGGGAGAAAAAGAGAGAGAGAGAGAAGCATCAATGTGTGGGTTGCCTCTTGCATGCCCCCAACTGGGGATCTGGCCTGCAAACCAGGCATGTGCCCTGACTGGGAATCAAACCAGTGACCTTTCAGTTCATAGGCTGGCACTCAATCCACTAAGCAACATCAGCCAGGGTGATTTTTTTTTTTAATGCGCGTTGATATGACAGCTGTCACGGTACAATCTAACAAAGTTGTTTTGAATAAAATTAAAGGCAACAAGGGAAAAAAGGGAAGTGTTTGCAGGAACAAGTATAAAGGACACATGGACAATAATGAGGGGGGGTGGAAATGGGAGGGAGGTGGGGAGGACTAGGGAGGTGGGCTGGGATGGGGGTAAAAGGCAGAAAACTGTACTTGAACAACAATTAAAATTAAAAGAGAAACTGAGCAGTAACAGAGTCATTGTGCAGAAAAAAAACTAAATGAATTTTTTGGCCAACACAATAATAATTGAAAAAAAGAAGACAGAAAACATGAAGCAGTACTCAGAGTGAATTCTGCAAGTTTCAAAGAATGAGTTGCAGGCAGAACGACAGAATTGAAACAAGTTGTGTTTCTTCTGTTATAATCACTGTGCTGTTTATGTAGAATCTACTATCTGCTCTTCAAACACAGGATTATGCATTTACAGATGTACATGGGTCAGAGACAGGAACTACACCTGAAGCAAGTTCCAGTTCTTTCAAACAAACAAGTACTGGGGGCCAGGCCATATGATTACATATATATAAATCCCATAAAATTAGTGATTTCTATGAAATAAGTTCCATGTGGAATACAGTGTTTACTAAAGAATAAGTAATAAAAATGTGCTAAATCCAAGTTTATATGTAGAATATGTTACTAAAACTTAACAGCAGTGGTTTAGAACTTAGACCAACACATTTTCTTAAGGGAGTAGCCTATCAGTGACATTCTTTAGAATTGCTGGTTTATAGTGATAATAAGAAGGAAACTGAATTTTCATCAGCTTTATTATTAATTTTAAATTGATTACTGCAAACAGTACACCTTGTCTTGTCAAACCTCTTTGCCCTTGGTACACATGCCACTGGCTCCTGCCATTCACACATTCACCTCAAGCCAGAAGCCTTAGAAAGATTTTTTTTAAACTCCTTTTTTTGGAGGAGGGGTTGGGGATTTATTTTGTTATTTGTTTTCCAAAATCTTAATTCTGTGGTTAATTCATGAATTTTGCTATTTTTCTTTTGCAAATATGAATATTCTTGGCAAATTTCCCATTATCATTGAAAAAATAGCTTTGTTTTTTTTTTTTAGTTAAAATTTATAGACATTAAAATTGACCTTTCCTCTAGTGCTATGAGTTTTGAGAAATGAATATGGTGTGGGAATGTGAAAGCGCCCTTGGGCCTACTGAAGCCTGGTGTTGGAGTCAAGAGGTCTCTCTTTAGGGCATCATGACCAAAACCAACCATCCAGGACCACAGGCCCAGAGTGAGTGCCAGTAGTCTTTCCCCAAGAGCCCAGCCCCAGCCCACATCTCTACAGGAACCATTCCAGGGAAGAGAGCCCTGTAGCTGACAACAGCAGTGGTGTCCATGGGACATTATCCAGACAGATCAAGGACCTCTTCTTCCCTGTGCCAGAAGGAGCTTATGAGCCCCTTTCTGTCCTCTGTCCTTTAGTCTTCCTGGGTAAGGGAAAAGGTGGTGTAGATGCTGTGAGAGGCCGTGCTGAAGACAGAGTCCTCCAGAGGGAACATTTAAACCAGCAGTTTTGGCAAGTCAGATTTTGAGTAGATAAATATTTAAGCTGAAGGAGTGTTTAAACTGAAAGAGAATTGAAATATGAAGTCTGTCTGGAAAAAGCCCAGCCATTGTTAATATCATGAGAATGGTTTATGTGATATCATTGTAACCTGGCAGCCAAGGAGAGTGGACGGGAAAGCACATGCGTGAACAATAGTGACTTCACTGTACTTGTGTAGAGGGGTGGTAGATGCCATTGAGTGAGCATGTGTACTGTGTGGACATCACATTCAAAATGACCAAGTGAATAGAGCAACAAATCTGCATCAAATTTTGTGTTAAAGCCCCTGTGGAAAACAGTATGGAATTTCCTCAGAAAACTAAAAATGGAACTGCCTCTTGGCCTGGCAGTTCCACTGCTGGGATTATATCCTAAGAATCCTGAAACACCAATTCAGAAGAACCTGTGCACCCCAATGCTCATAGCAGTGTTATTTATAATAGCCAAATGTTGGAAGCAACCTAAGTAGCCATCAGTAAATGAGTGGACCCCCAAACTATGGTACATTTATACAGTGGAATTCAGTGCAGCAGAAAGAAGGAGTTCCTACCCTTCATGACAGCATGGATGGAACTGGTGAGCATTACGTTAAGTGAAATAAGCCAGGCAGTGAAAGACAAATACCATATGGTCTCACCTTTAAGTGGAACCTAATCAACAAAACAAACAAGCAAGCAAAATATAACCAGAGACACTGAAATAAAGAACAAACTGAAAGGAACCAGAGGGGAGGGTGGAGGGGATAACAGGAGTAAGTAAATAGGGGGAAGGGTCATCAAGGACACATGAACAAAACCAAAGGGAGGTGGGATTGAGGGTGGGAGGTGGGGATGGGTGGGGTGAGTGGGAGTGGTGTGGACATAATGGAGATAACTGTACTTGAACAACAATAAAAAAAATTTTGTGTGTGTTAAGTTTGAGCATTTCTCTGTGTAAACTTTGGTGGATGATTCAGAAAGCTTTCAGGGGCAACGCAATGAGTGCAGCACAAATAAAAGTGTGGCACAAATCCTTGAGAGGTGGTCGAGAGTCTGTTGAAAGTGATCCATGCTCTGGAAGGCCTGCAACAAGCAGAATACCTGAGAATGTTGTACGTGTACGTTGGCAGTCTACAAAGATCAGTGACTGACAGGAGAGAACTTGAGGCTGATCTGGGGATTTCAAAAACTGTTGTGTCTGAGATTATGATGCAGGATCTTGGCATGAAACATGTTGTGGCAAAATGCATTCCATGGCTTCTGCTACTAGAGCAGAAGGAACATCACGCTGCAGTTGCTAATGCCTTGATTCAAACTGCTAACAATGAACCAGATTTGGTGCCCTGCGACTTCTGGCTTTTCCCAGTACTAAAAGCACCTTTGAAAGGGAAGAGATTTCAGACCATTGAGGAGAATCAGGAAAATATGACTGGGCAGCTGATGTCAATTCCAATGTAGAATTTTGCAGAGTGTTTTGAATAGTGGAAGAGACGCTGGGGGAGAACTGTGTGAGGTCCCAAGGTGCCTACTTTGAAGGGGCCTGAGGTGTCGTTGTCCTGTGTACAATGTTTCTTGTATCTTGTATTTTCTTCAATAAACGCCTCTATTTTTCATATTACATGGCTGGATACCTGCTGATCAACAGGTCTTTTTTCCCCATTTCCCACTAGGATGGGAATCCTAAGGATGATGATTAAATCAGCTATAGAAATTAAAGAGTTTGCATTTTCTTTGTACATTTGAATGTTTCAAATATAAATTGTGATATTTTACCACAAAAAGTAACCCCTGCTAAAAAAGAGATGTGTGTGTAGTCTTACTGTATGGTAATATAATAAATGCATGAGAAAAAGATCAGAAATATGTATACCAACATTCTTCATTTCTGAGTAGTGATGTTACAGGTGATTTTTATTTTCTTTTTGTATATTTATGTTCCCCCTAAATTATCTGAAATAAGTTATATATCTACAACTAGGAGAAACAAATGCTACTAAAAAAGAACTTAACCAGCAAAAGCTAATAATATTTTTATTGGATATGTATGCATTATTACACCCCTTATGGTGTACACTTTAATGTACACATTTGATAGACTTTTTATAGAATTTATATCTTGCTTTTTATCACTTAATGTTATAGCATGATCATTTTTCTTTTCCCCTAAAGTTTTTCAAAAGCATTTAAAAAGTTAGTTACATAGTAGTTTGCTATTGAACTCTTTCTCTATTGCTGGACTCGTACTGTATTTTTCAGACTATAAGATGCACCCCACCCCCCACCCCCACCCCCCAATTTGGGGGGAATATTGGTTGTTAAGGCTGCTGTTGAGTTCTGTTTACATTTACATTGGTGAAGTATTATGTTATTTATGTTATTAAATATTTTAGCACATTTTTTTGCTTCAAAATTTGTTTTCCTATTTTCCTCCTCTAAAACCTAGGTGCATCTTATGGTCCAAACATATGGTAGTTTGTTTTAAAATTTTCACCATTTTAAGTAACCCTATAATATATGTATTCTTTATAAATCTTTGTATCTTTGATTGTTTCCTGGGATAGATTCCTTGAAATGATATTACTAAGCCAGATAATAGGAATATTTTCAAATACTAGATATCAGATAGTTTTAATTTTTGTGATCCTTTTTGAGCCTAGACTAAGGAATGAGCTACATTACCTAGAAACAAGTTTTTCATTCCACACATGTGTTATTTCTTAATAAAAACAACAGTGACAACTAACACACACGTGCACATGTAGCTGTCCTGTTTATCTAATTAAGATTTCCTCAGACCTCCCATTGTCGGACTTCTGGCCAAGATGGAGATGTAGGTAGGTACACTTTGCCTCCTCCCACAACCAAAAGAAGGACAACAAATTTAAAAACAAAAATTAACCAGAAGTGCCAGAAAATTGAACTGTATAGAAATTCAACAACCAAGGAGTTAAAGAGGAAACATTCATCCAGACTGGTAGGAGGGGTGGAGATGGGCAGCCGGGCAGAGAGGACTCACGGTAAGGTGGCAACTGGCAGACCAGGGCTGGCAAGGCAGCACCTGGCGGTGTGGAAGGTCCTACATTTGCATGCACATAGACAAGAAGGAACACCTGTGGGGTGAGATAGACCGAGCAACCCAGGGTTCCAATGTGGGAAAATAAAGCCTCAAAACCTCTAACTGAAAATACCTGTGGGGGTTGAGGTGGCGGGAGAAACTTCCGACCTCACAGGAGAGTTCGTTGAAGAGACCCACAGGATGTTAGAACATACACAAATCTGCCCACCCAGGAATCGGCACCAGAAGGGCCCAGTTTTCTGTGGGTAGTGGAGGAAGTAATTGAAAGCCGACCAAGAGCTGAGCAAGTGGCATCGTTCCTTCTCTGACCCCTCTCTCCCCTACATTGCCACAATATAGTTACGTGGTTTGCCCTACCCTGGTGAAACCTAAGGTGAACACCTTGCTGTGTAACAGGCATGCTGAGACAAAAAAATATGGCCCAAATGAAAGAACGGATCAAAGTTCCAGAAAAAAATAGAACTAAGTGATGAAGAGATAGCTAACTTATCAGATGCAGAATTCAAAACACTGATGATCAGGATGCTTACAGAAATGGTGGAGAATGGTCACAAAATAGAAGAAAAAGTGAAGGCTTCATGTGAGACCCATGGACATGAACTAAAGTGGGGGAATTCTGGTGGGAGGGGGGACACAGGGCAGAGGGAAATACAGGGGAGAAAATGGGACAACTGTAATGGCATAATCAATAAAATATACTTTTTAAAATAAGAACTATTGTCTGTTCGTTTTCTTTGAGGTGAATCCTCATACTATTAATAGTAATTCTCTCCTATGAATTCAACAAAGATAAGCAGCTTAGAAAGGCTATCATAGTCATTTCTTTTGCATGGTCACAATACCCTGGGATGTTATTCCTCACCTTTGTACCACCAGGAGTAACTCTTGACATGTTTCTTTGAGGAAGTCATTGTTGTTTTCTCTGTTTAGAGTGTGGCGCTACCTTTTTTGTTGTTTAGTTTTTCTTCCTATCTTCCCAGGTCTCATTCAAGACTCAGGGTATCCACAGTTTTTCCTTTTTTGACTCAACTGTCAGCCTCCTTTTCTGATATCCAGTAGCATATGCAATCTGAATTAGGAATCTTACATAGGGGCTTGGATCTTCTCTCAGCAGAGCCCTGTGGCCTATAACTCATGGCAGGGAACATCAAAATTGTTTCCCTGTTTAAAGAAAAATCTTCTATACATGTTGGAGAGCAGGCAGTGTTTTTGTATTTCTTCCCTAATCCATACGGAACCACCAAATCTAGTCTCTGAAATCCAGTGCATCTGGTGTGTGTCCAACTTCACTTATTGGTAGAACAGTCTTCTTCCTCAGATGCAGTTTTCAGGTGCCTGTGGAGTGTATAGCATTCAGCACCTGCAAGGTACTGTGGGGGCTGACTTTGTCCTGGAGCATCCTAAGAGACAGGGTGATGACTTCTGTTAATTCAGAGAATCTCATTTGCTGCCTTGTGTTCCCCAAAATGATTAATTCGAGGCTAAGGACTAAACTTGCCACTACTAAATACCTCTTCTCTGTGCATCTACACGTGTTTCATTTTATTATTGCAATAATGCCTTTTATGATAATTAAGTATTGAATACCATGTATTATAAAATAGACTTATTAATCCTTCTAGTCACTGGCTGACCTTGGCATTAACTCCAATTTTACTCATTGCAATTGAATTTAGCATTCTTCATTTAAAAAATTCATTCCCGTGGCAGAAGCAATCATAACTATTCAGTGTTTATATTTCTTTTTTTGTCCACAGGTACATTTACATGTGCAATGTTTATATTTCTTGATATTACTGTAGTGAAAATGCACATATCCCTTTGAGATACTTTTTTCATCTTGCTTCTTATAACATCATCATTTTTTCTCACTGACGAGGAATAGTTGGAGACTAATGAAATGCAGGGCTACATGATTCCTGGCTATAGTCCTCATACAAGTCATCTCTGAGTACACTGTGATAAAGGAAGGAAAGGGAAGAATTAAACTACCAAATTTAGTCACAAAATATGCCTACATTCCCCTTTGCTTTCCCCTCTAAAACATGAATGGTGGTCACAGTGATGGGAATTATGATGCTTTCTGGATTCTGGTTCACTGCCTCATTTATGAACTCTGATTTGTTTCTCTTCTTCCTTAATAAAAGAACAACAATGCATTAGTTGTCATTGGCAAGGTTAATTGTGAACTTTAACCTTCCCTTTAGTGAACTTTGAATTTTAAATCTGATCTCCTGTGAAATACTATAGAGAACTTTGCATGAGCAATGTCCACGGTTCTGAGAAATCAAGAAAAGATGTGATTTGCAAGTGACTGCAGAATAAGTGGTGTTAAGTTTAGGATTTCTGTTTTCTTTTGAATTTCACTTGTGGATCTTAGCACCTTTGATTCTAGGAGGAGGGCTGTCTGCACAGCCTTGAGGGTGTGTCTAGGAGGGGGACTAGGCTTTCAGCAGGTGCTGAAACCCTAGCTCATTTTGCTAATGTCCTCCTAATCACACTGGAAATACATAACAGGCCCAGTAGCCCAGGGAAAGTAGGAAAGATAAAGAAATTTGGAGGGTGATATCCTTTTGTGGAGGTAAAGGAAGGAGTACCAATTACCAGACCCAGTTTCAGTTGGTAACGAAACCAGCTGTTCCTTTACTTGAGCCTGTAGATGAGGCACTTTTCACCAAAGCCTCCTGTCAGAAGTTGGCTGCTGTTTCGAAGTAGAAATTACTTTCACTCCTTAAAACGAGGGTGAAGCAGGGACTAGTAATTACATTGAAAAAATTATGTTTGAAACAGGTTGCTAGTGAACTCAGAGAGCATTAAAAGAAACAAGGGAGCCTGCGAGAAGTGGGGAGCATGATGGGTAAGAGCATGCGTGGACCCTGGAATCAGACTTCTTGTGTTCAGAATGTGGCTGTGCCATTTATTAGCAACAAATTGGTAAATTACTTAATTCCTCTGTCTCACTTATTTTTAAAATAGAGATAATAGCATATAATAAGAGCACCTATCTTATATAATAAATGTTGGAGAGACTGAGCTGATACATGTGAAGAACTGGAATCAAGAAATGTTAGCTATTAGCGGCCAGCCAGGTATTGACCTATATAAAAGTATTTGATTTACATTAAAAGCAAAAACTACTGTGATCAGTTCATCTGTCAGCCAAGAATGTCCATGATTACTAGTTTACAATCCCTGGTGTGGGAGATACATGCATGATAGTTTAGCTCTATAAAAACACTAAGAGTCTAAAACTGTGCTGCCCACTAAGCTAGCTATTAGTTACATGTGGATAACTAAGTGTAAATTAATCAAGATTAAAATTCAATTCCTTAGTCACACTAGCTACCATTCAGATGCTCAATAGCCACTTGCGGCTAGAGGCTACCATATTGGGTAGTGCAGATAGGGAACATTTTCATTTTTAGAGAATGTTGGATAGAGCTGATCCGATGGTTTATAAAAATATGCACTAGTTACTGTCTACCAACTTGTACACCTCAGTGAGAAATGGCCAGGCCAGAGGCAGTGGACCAGCATACACAGTAGTGTGGGACTGGGAAGCATTGTGTCCTGCTTGGTCTTACACTACAGCTTTTCATCCACTCTGTAGCAGCAGTTTATACATTTGTTTTAAAGTAATTTTTAAAAAGCTCTTTGGTGACTGTAGGTGAGCCTCCAGTTTGAAGAGAAAGTTCCATAAAGAAATAGAAAAGGTAGTTTTCCCCCACTGAACTTCAAAGGGTCTATTTTTAGTGCCTTCCCAGGCATGAAGTGAAAATTGAATTGGGGTGTATATGTGTTTGCATGTGTGTACTTTTCCCCCACTAAGAAAAGCACCTCAGTGACAAACTTTAACCTTTAGATACTCTCTGTAAAATATATAAAATGCATATTGCCTTAGGGATTTTTTGACTGTGACATGATAATGCAGTGTCTCATTGTGACAGTCAATATCTGCTGTTGCTGGAATAATGTTTTATCATTTATAATGGGAAATGGCACAGTTTTAATAATTTAATGATGGCTTGAAGAATTTTTACTATATTAAAACTCAGCTGTAGCTGTGACTGTGTGGCTCAGTGGGCGGGGCATCATCCTGCAAGCTGAGGGGTCACTGGTTGGATTTCTGGTCAGGACACATGCCTGAGTTGCAGGCCAGGTTCCAGGTTGGGGGCATGCAAGAGGCAACCAAGTTGATGTTTCTCTTACACATTGATGTTTCTCTTACACATTGATGTTTCTCTCCTTCTTTTTCTCTGTCTCTTCCCCTCTCTAAAAATAATAATAGAATATTTAAAAAATTTCCTCACCTGTAGGAAGATTGAGTTAGTGGTGGGATATAACAAATATTTATATCCCTTACGACTCTTTATGTTATTGGGAGGGGTTGTATCTCTATTGCCGTTTATGGTAGAGCCTGTGTGTTACTCCTTAAACAGAGAAAGCATGGCGTCCAGAGAGAGCTCGTGTGTGTGTTGTGGTTTCTTTAGGAAGAACTGGTAACATCAAATATTGCAGGAGTCCCCCTTATCTCTGATTTTACTTTTGCAGTTTTAGTTACCCATGGTCAACCATGGTCCAGAAGTGTTCAATGGAATTCAAAAAATAAAATAAAATGCAAAAGAAAATTCCAGAAATGAACAGTGTATGAATTTTACATTGTGCACTATTCTGAGTAGCATGATGAAATCTTGCACCTTCTCGCCCCATTCATCTAGAATGTGAATCAGCCCTTTGTCCAGCATATCTCCACTGTATTTGCTCCCAACTTGTGAGCCACTTAGTAGTCCCTGCCCTTGGTTATCAGATTGACTCTTATGATATTGCAGTGCTTGTGTTCAAGTAGCCAATTATTTTACTTAATAATGGCCCCAAAGTGCAAGAATAGTGATGCTGGCAATTCGAATATGCCAAAAAGAAGCCATAAAGTGCTTCCTTTACGTGGAAAGGTATGTGTGTGTAGGAAAAACAAGTTTAGATAGGATCTGGTACTATTTGTGGTTCCAGGCATCAGCCGGGAGGTTTGGAGTGTAACACTGCGGGTGAAGGGGAATGACTACATATGAGTCATGGGGTGTTACCTCCTTTTCCTGAACAAATCTGTGCTTTCATTCCTGCCTCAATAAAGATAGAACTAATTCTTTATATTTCTCTCTTTATTAAGTTATTGCATTGATAACTGTCCCCTCACCTCCCTAGCCTAATCTAATTTTTTCCAAGCCTTGGGTTTGAGGACTACAACCAATTTTCAGTGGTAAATTAATTTCAGATGTTCACATTAAAATGAATGCATTACTTTCCCCAGAGTGAAGTATGCAGAGGCATATCCTTGAGATGTGTGTATTTTTCTCTATGTCTGTTATATTTCAAAAATTTTACATTAAGATATGAAATTATAGCTGATATTTTCTTATAAGTATTGGGTTTATTTACTTTTGGGAGATAAATCTTTCTTGCTGATTCATCAATTTAAAGAATACTTATTGTTCTTTAATATTATTTTGATTATAACAATAACAACTGTTATAAATTTTGTTTTATTATGTAATTTTCTAATGCAAGCCTTTAGAGCTATAAATTTTCTTTTAAGCACCAGTATAACTGTGTCCAAATACTTCAGGGTTATAGAGAAAACTGTCCGTAGCACTCTGTGGCAAGACCGAGGGGTTAACTCAGAGCTGACCCTGTAAGGCCATCATTGTCATGGGGAAGGCTCCTAACTCTAATGATGCTTATTTGAGGCCCTCTGGAGAAGGAAGCTTATATAAATATGAACAGGGTAGAGAAAAATATTTCTGAAGTATATCTAATAACTACCAAAAAAACTCCAGCACACAAATACTTGGATGAACAGGCAGGTAACAAAATACTGAATCAGAGGTCTACAATTTGACCCAGTTGAAAATTCAAAGTTTATTAAAAGAATTTATACAACAAAAAGATTAAAAGGAACTGATTGCCTTTTGAACTTCTGTAGCATAAGTTCTGAATTAACTTTAACACCTGTTGAAATGCACCTTCATAGTCTTAATTGATTTGTGACTTATATTACAATTATACCTGAGGATCCCAATATATGTAAACAAGGTAACCGTATACATAGGAATTATACTAAATTTTAATAAAATACCCTCTCTACCCATGGTGAAGTTACTAAATATCAAATAGAGAACAAATTCTCTATAGTCATAGGATGTATTGTCCTAAAATATCTCATAGTTCGCTTGAGAACTCTGACCCAATGAGTAGTAAATTAAATCACATCTTTGGCACTTAAACTTGGCTTGGAAAAATGGGACAACCTTGACCTCCTCCCCAGCCCGTGATTAAAATAGTTAATATTGCCCAATGCAAATTAAAATAGATCATTGAAGAATTGGAACCCATACATAAGACGTTTTAGCACAGGGGTGATTATTCCTATTGTTTCTCCACTTAATGGCACTGTTTGGCCTGTTGTTATACTTGAAAGATTGAGTGGTGCCTCAGAGTTACCATTAGCTTTTATGCCATGATCTTACCCATTAAAGCTGCATTTTCAGTAGTACTGAAATGACTACATTAATAAAATATGTTAAATAACTACAAACAAAAAAAAAGAATTACAGACTTCATCTAATCAACAACTGGCAATACTTTCCAATCAAATTTGGCTAAAATGTTCTGTTCAGAGCCTATTTCAGCAGCTCCTCGGTTGCAGTTTGCCTTCATCTTTGAAGGGACAAAGTACACCTCTCCCCAGCAGTCCTTGGGATGCCTCATGACCGCACCCAGTTGTTGCAGGCAGGTGTTAACCACACCCAGCGTGCTCCAGAAGCACACGTACGACATCACACTGGTGACTTTCTCCTTCAGGGGACTCATTTGCACACCCACCCTGGGCACACTAATACCGCGGGTTCGAGCCACTGTGCACGCACGCAGTGCAGGGCCCTGAAAGTTGTCTGGTAAGCTGAGAGCTGCTTCACCCCATGGCACTGTCAAAGAGAGTATCGCATTGTGTTCCACCGTGAAAATGTGCACATGCTGTACACCGGAAACTAAGGCAGACTAATGTGAGCTGTAACGGAAAATAAAATTTAAAAAAGACTAAGATCAACAAGGACTAATACCATGGGACTAAGTAAACACATAAGGATGATCATAATTTTATGACTTTTTATATAAAATATCACTGTTTAAAAATAAATAAAAATTAAAAAAGAAAGAAAAAGAGCTATTGACCCTTTAAAACAGGCTCAACCTCTTGTAGGTCATTTTAGGTTATGGAGACAACATATTTTTCATTAACAAATTTTACTAAAGCCAATTTATGCTGTTACTTGCAAGTCAGTCTACAACAGAGGCTTCTGGAGTCTGTCCAAATTGCAGTAGAATGGTTCTCCCATTAGTGCCCCTTTTCCCACTCCAGCAGTTTTTTACTAGAGGCTTCAGCACCCCCATTTCATGCCTCCTAGAACCTTTGGACCACCTATAGTGGCCACAGGTTGTCCATAGACTTTTGATGCAATCAACTGCCCTCCTGTCTTACGCTACTGTGCTTTGTGCTTCTTTGCCATTGGATACTGAGATCTGGAAATAGACTCTCCTAGGTTCCAAGCCCATGACCCTCTATAATATCTGTCTTCAGCTCCCCAGTAGCTCTGCTCTGTTGAGCTGTGTAAAGTCTTGCCCTTTGTATGTGCAACTAAGTCTTCAGCCAAAGGCTTAAAGGGAACTCAATATAGATATCTGGCTCTTTTTTTCCTACAGTCCACTCTCTGGTAACCTATTCCATGAATTCTGTCCAACTCAGTAGCCCCAAACATGAATCTCTCCTTCTTAGCTTAGTGAGTTTTGTATGCTCTGCTTTGATTCCATCCCTCTACATTAAGTCTGGAATGAGCCTCCAGGCAGAAGGCTGGGAGGATCGTGGGGCTTACCTTGTTATAGTCCTGCATGCCTGTTTTAAATTCTGAAAACAATTGCTTCATGTATATTGCTCATTTTATAGTGATTTATACCCAATGGGAGGGATAGTATGGTATCATTTAGTTTTTTTGTGGCTGGTAAGAGAAGTTATAGTGCACTTTTTACTAATGTGCAGTGGCAACTTTCTTATTCTAATCATTTCAGTGCTAGTGTAACCTTTACTGAATGGTATGCTTTGCTTTAACAGTACATTGTACGTAGTGGCACTTATGTAATTTAGACTAGCTTCTTTTTTTCTTTTTTACCATGACTATACTTTAATTTTTAAATAGCTGTTGAGTTATATGTAGGTTTTTCTGCAGAGCTATTTAATGTTACCAGCTTCAGTTGCATATAGCTCTGGTACATATTTGTGTATTTGATGCTTTACTCTTTTTATCTAAGCTCTTGCAGCTTTTAAAAATGTGCTTGAATTTTTATATTTATTTTATTTTGTTTTTTAAATATATAATTTTTATTTTATTTTTTCTATCACCATTTATTATACCACTCTCCCCCTAGCAGTCACCACACTGTTGTCCATTGTCCATGAGTCCTTTCTTCTTTTTGCTCAATCCCTCCACCACTAAACCACTCTCCACTAGCTGTCATCTGTTCTCCATCTATGAGTCTGTCTTTGTTTTGCTTGTTAGTTCAGTTTGTTCATTGGATTCCACATATGAGTGAAATCATACGGTATTTGTCTTGTTCTGCCTGGCTTCACTTAGTATAATGTTCTCCAGGTCCATCCATACTGTTGTAAGGAGTTAAACTTTCTTCATTTTTATGGCTGAATAGAATTGCATTGTGTAAATGTACCATAGTTGTTTTATCCACTTATCTACTGGTGGATACTTGGGCTGCTTCCATATCTTGGTGATTGTAAATAACACTGCAATGAACATAGGGATGCTTATGTTCTTTCAAATTAGTGTTTTGTGTTCCTTTGGATATATTCCCAGAAGTGGGATTGCTGGGTCAAAAGGAAGATCCATTTTTAATTTTTCTGAGGTATTTCCATACTGCTTTTCACAAGGGCTGCACCAGTCTGCATTCCTACAAACAGTGCAAAAGGGTTTTCCTTTCTCCACATCCTCGTCACCACTTGTTTTTTGGTTTATTGATGATGGCCATTGTGACAGGTGTGAGGCAATGTCTCATTGTGGTTTCTCTGATGGTTACTGGTGTAGAGCATTGTTTCATATGTCCATTGGCCATCTGTATGTCCTCTTTGGAGAAGTGTCTATTCAGGTCCCTTGCTCATTTTTTAATTGGATTGTTTGTTTTTTTGGTATTGAGTTTTGTAAGCATTTTAGAAATATTAGATTTTAACCCTTTGTCAGATGTATTGATGAATATGTTCTACTCTGTGGGTTGTCATTCTATTTTTTGACAATTTCATTTGCTGTGCAAAAACTTTTTTGTTTGATGAAGTCCCATTTGTTTATTTTTTCTTTTGTTTCCATTGTCTGGGGAAATAAATCTGGTAAAAAATTTCTACGAGCAATGTCCAAGATTTTGCCGCCCATGTTTTTTTCTAGGATGTTCATGTTTCCTTTTAGGATGCCCATATTTCCTTCTAGATTTTTCAGCTCTAACATTTAAGTCTTTGATCCATTTTGAATTTATTCTTGTGTGTGATGTAAGGAGGTAGTCTAGTTTCATTTTTCTGCACATATCTGTCCAATTTTCCCAACACCATTTATTGAATAAACTACCTTTAGCTTATTGTATGTGCTTGCTTCCTCTCTCAAATATTAATTGACTATGAAGGTGTGGGTTTATTTCTGGACTCTCTATTCTGCCCCATTGATCTACATGGCTGTTTTTATGCCAGTACCAGGCTGTTTTGATTACTCTGGCCTTTTAATGTAGTTTAATATTAGGTAGCATGATTCCTCCAACTTTGTTCTTCTATCTCAGGATCACTGTTGCTATGTGGGGCCTTTTGTGGTTCCACATAAATTTTTGAAATATTTGTTCTAGTTCTGTGAGATATGTCATTGGTACCTTTGATAGGGATTGCATTGAATGTATAGATGCTTTGGGTGGTATGGACATTTTAATGATGTTAATTCTTCCTGTTCCTGAACATGGTATATGCTTCCACTTATTTGCAGCTTCTTCAGTTTCTTTCTTTAATGACTTATAATTTTTTGAGTGCAGGTCTTTTACATCCTTGGTTAGGTCTATTCCTGGGTATTTTATTCTTTTTGAAGCAATTATGAATGGGATTATTTTCTTAATTTACCTATCTGTTAGTTTGTTATTAGCATATAAAAACACAACTAACTTCTGAATATTAATTTTGTATCCTGCTGCTTTGCTGAATTCATTGATCAGTTCTAGTAGTTTCTTGGTGGAATATTTGAGGTTCTTGATGTATAGTACCATGTCATCTACAAATAAAGACTATTTTATCTCTTCCTTTCCAGTGTGGGTGCCTTTTATTTCTTCTTCTTGTCTGATAGCTGTGGCTAGGACTTCCAGTCCTATGTTGAATAAGAGAGGTGAAAGTAGACATCCCTGTCTTGTTCCTGATCTTAAGGGGAATGCTTGTAGTTTTTCCCTGTTGAGTATGATGCTGGAAGTTGGTTTGTCATATATGGCCTTTATTATGATTAGGTGTGTTCCCTCTATTCCCACTTTGCTGAGAGTTTATCATAAATGGGTGCTGGATTCCTTCAAAAGCTTTTTCTGCATTCAGTGATGATGATCATATGGTTCTTTTTATTATTTCTTTTATTGTTGTTCAAGTACAGTTGTCTCCATTTTTACCTCACCATGCCCCATCGCTCTACCCATCCCCACCTCCCACGCTTGAATCTACCCCCATTGTCTTTGTCCATGTGCCCTTTATATATGTTCCTTGTTGGCCCTTACCCTACTATCCCCTATTATCTGCCTCCCCTACTCCTCTCTGGTCACTGTCAGTTTGTTCTTTATGTCAGTGTCTCTGGTTGTATTTTGCTCCACTGAGATATGATCATGTGGTTTTTATCCTTCATTTTGTTTGTATGGTGAATCACATTTATTGATCTGCAAATGTACCAACCTTCATTCCCAGAATAAATTCCACATGATCATGGCATATGATCTTTTTGATGCGTGATTGTTGGTTTGCTAATATTTTGTTGAGGATTTTAGGATCTATGTTGATCAGGGATATTCGCTTATAATTGTCTTTCTTTGTTGTGTCTTTATTGGTTTTGGAATTAGGATAATGCTGGCCTCATAAAAAGTTTGAGAGCCTTCCCTTTCTTGAATTGTATGAAGTAGTTTGAGAAAGGGAGGTGTTAGTTCTGCTAGGAATGTTTGGTAAAATTCACTTATGAAGCCATCTGGTCCAGGGCTTTTGTTTGTTGGGAGTTTTCAGATTACTGCTTCAGTTTCAGTAGGTGTAATCTGTCTGTTCAGATTCTCTGATTATTGCTGATTTATTTTGGAAGATTGTATGGTTCTAGGAATTTATTCATTTCATCCATGTTATCCAGTTTGTTGGCATATACTTGTTCATAATATTTTCTTACAATCCTTTGTATTTCTTTGGTATCACTTGTTATTTCTCCTCTTTCATTTCTGATTGTACTTATTGGGGTCCTTTCTCTTTTTCTTGATGAGGCTGATTAAAGGTTTGTCAATCTTCCTTATCTTTTTAAAGAACCATTATGCTAAGTGAAATAAGCCAGTTGGTGAAAGACAAATACCATATGATCTCACCTTTAAGTGAAACCTAATCAACAAAACAAACAAGCAAGCAAAATATAACCAGAGAAATTAAGAACAAACTGACAGTAACTACAGGGGAGGTGGGAGGGGATAATGGGGAGATAAGGGGAAGGGTTTGCAGGAACAACTATGAAGGACACATGGACAAAACCAAGGTGGTGGGATCAGGGAAGAGAAGTGGGGGTGGCTGGGGTGGGGGGGAGTGGTGGGAGGAAAATGCAGACAACTGTACTTGAACAACAATAAAAAAAATAAAAAAAATAAAAAAAGGGAACCAGCTCTTAGATTAATTGATCTTTTGTATCATTTTTAGATTCTTTTATTTATTTCTGCTCTGGTCTTAATAATTGCCTTCCTTCTACTCACATTGGGTTTTGTTTATTGTTCCTTTTCAGGTTCGTTTAAGTGTGAGGTTAGATTGTTTATTTGAGCTTTTTCTTGTTTTTTGAGATAGGCCTGTCATGCTATGAATTTCCCTTTTAGGATTGCTTTCCCTGTGTCCCACAAGATTTTGGATTGTTGTTATTTTCATTTGTGTCAAGGTATCTTGATTTCTTCTTTGATTTCATTGTTGACCCTGTTCATTGTTTAATAACATGTTATTTAGCTTCCATGTCTTTGCTGTTTTTCTCTTTTGTGATTGATTTCTAGTTTCATAACATTGTGGTCAGAAAAGATGCTTGATATAATTTCAATCTTCTTAAAGTTATTGAGACTTGTTTTATGTTGTAGCATGTGGTCTATTCTAGAAAATGTTCCACATGCACTTGAAAAGTATGTATATTCTGCTGCTTTGGGGCGAAATGCTCTGAAGATATCAATTAAATCCATCTGATCTAGTTTAAGGCCACTGTCTCCTTGTCGATTTTCTGTCTAGAAGATCTATCCATTGAAGTCAATGGGGTGTTAAAAATCCCCAACTTTAACTGCATTTCTGTTGTCTCTTCTTTTATGTCCATCAAGGTTTCCTTTACATATTTGGGTGCTCCTACGTTGGGTGCATAAATGTTTACTAGGGTTATATCCCCTTTTTGGATTGTTCCCTTTATCATTAGGTAGTGTCCTTCTTTGTCTCATACTATAGCCTTGGTTTTAAAGTCTGTTTTGTCATATATAAGTACTGCTACCTCAGCTTTTTTTCTTTTCCATTTGCATGAAATATCTTTTTTCAACCCTTTACTTTCCGTCTGTGTGCATCTTTTGATCTGAGATGGTTCTCTTGGAGGCGGCATATATATGGGTCTTGTTTTTTTATCCTTTCAGCTACCCTCTATCTTTTAGTTAGAGCATTTAAGCCTTTTACATTTAAGGTAATTATTGATAGATATGTAAGTAGTGCCATTTTATTGTTAGATTGTTTCCCTCTGGGTTTCCCCCACCCCCCACTTTCTCTTCTTTTTCTTAAAGTAAACCCTTTAACATTTGTTGCAGTATTGGTTTGGTGTTAACAAACTCGGTTAGCTTTCTCTTATCTGGGAAGTTCCTTATTTCTCCTTTGATTTTAAATGATATGCTTGCTGGGTAAAATAGCCTTGGTTGTAGGTCCCTGCTTTTCATCAACTTGAACATTTCATGCCGCTCCCTTCTGGCCTGAAATGTTTCTGATGAGTAAACAGATGACAGTGTAATTGGTGTGCCCTTGTAGGTAACTACCTGCTTTTCTCTTGTGGCTGTTAGGATTCTCTCCTTGTCTTTAATTATGATGTGTCTCAGTGTAGGCCTCTTTGGGTCCAACTTGTTTAGTACTCTCTCAGCTTCCTGGACTTGTGTGACTTTTTCCTTCACCAGATTAGGGAAGTTTTCAGTCATTTCTTCAACTAGCTTCTCAATCCCTTGTTCACTCTCTTCTTCTGGTATTCCTATGACATGGATGTTGTTACGCTTCATGTAGTCTAAGATGTTTCTTAAGTTCTCCTTATTTTTTAAAAATCTTTTTTTCTTTCTGTTGCTCCTCCTGATTGTTATTTTCTACCTTGTCTTCCAAAACACTGACTTGATCCTCTGCTTCATCTAATGTACTGTTTATTCCTTCCTGTGTAGTATTTATCTCACATATTACATTCTTTATTTCTGATTGATCCTTTTTTATGGTTTCTGTGTCTTTTTTCATGCTGTTGATTATCCTTATAATAATTATTGTAAACTCTCTAGTTGATAAATAGCTTCCTTCTATTTCATCTAGTTCTTCTGTAAATTTTCTTCCTGCTTTTGGGGTCTGTTTCTTTGTCATCCCATTTTGGTTGCTTATTTGTATTTTCCTCCTTAGATGTTAAACTAATCAGCCTTTAAATTGATTAATTGTTAATATAGTCAGTCTGGGATCAGCAGTCAGGGTTAAGCACCCATCAGCAGTCAGGGTTAAGCACCACTAGGTAGGGCAGAGTAATTCCTGTGGGTGAGGCTATTACTTCCCCTCAAGCTGATGCCATTGAGAGGGGAGTGCTCTGCCTAAGAGAGATGGCCCCTGCAGTATGAGGGATGACTCAGCTCAGGGATCCTGGTGGTTGTTCCTTTCATTTTCTCCCCACAGCCACCAACCCCAGACTCTACTCAAGCATTTCTAGTCTATTCTGCCCTCCTTTGTCAGCACCAAGGGTAAGTGGCCACAAATGAAATTTTGTGCTTTGACCTTTTAAAAGGCTTTCTGTGTTTCCAGACATATCGCCATGGTGGACAGAAACCCTGCTGCTTTTCACAGCTGGATGTTATCTGGGTTCCTTTCCAGCTCTGGTGCTGTAGGCTGGGGAGCCCACCTTGGGGTTTAGACCCCACACTTCTTAGGGGGAACCCTCCGGCCGCTGAAACATTCCTCTAGCACTTATCTGCCACCCCTGAGAGCCCAGCCAGCCCATTCGAGTTTCCTCCACACTCCCTACCAGTCATCTTGTGCTGAAGTGTTTTCTCCTATCTATTGTTATAAGACTTCTCTCTAGCTACAGGTCAGTTGGTTATTCAGGATGCTTTCTCTACAATTTAGTTGTAATTCCAGATTGGTACTGGGAGGAGGTTATTGTTATTCTACTTACTCTTCTGCAATCTTGGATCTCTCTGAATTTTTTATACAATGCAATCAGTTTATTATAACTAGGATATCTTGGCAATAACTTTAGCCATTTATTATCTGTATAATAAATAATGTCATATATGACATATGTATGTCTTGTGTGTGTGTGTTTAATTATCATGTGAGGATATGTCTATTGCTTTTAGGAAGAGAGGAAGGGGAGAGGAGATAGACAGATAGAAACATCAATCAGTTGCCTCTCATATGCGGCCTAACTGGGGATCAAATCTGCACTCTTTTGGTGTACAGGACATTGCTCCAACCAGCTGAGCCACCCGGCCAGTGTAGCCCAATATCTTTTAGGTATTTTCCCGATGACTGACAGAGTAAGTTTTTCAAAGCTCTTATACTTAGGACTTTTCTTTTTAGGAGAGAGGGAGGATGAGAGGGTGAGAAACATCAATGTGAGAAACAGCAGTAGGTTGCTCTTACTGGGACTCAAACTGGTGACCTTTCACTTTGTAGGATGATGCCCAACCAAATGAGCCACACAGGTCAGGCTCTTGTATTTAGTCTGGGCTCATGCAGAAACACTACCATCAATATTTGACTTTCTAATTTAGAGAATATTTATTGACTTTTTATGCAGATTATAACATAACATATTAGAAGGTGGGGAGACATGAAACACAAATGATTGCAATTATTGAAATCACAATTGCAAATTCTTCCCTACAATTCTAACCTCTTTTCATCTAAAAACTTTAAAGTGATAAGTGTTTTAGAAATTATTAGAATGGATTGATTTCAGAGTCATTTTTTTCTGTCTCTATCTCTCCCACTTGGTAAATGTCCAGATGAGAAATGGAATAAATAACAGTGAAAAGAAAAAGAAGTTTCAGGCTTCTAATTCATAAATATTTAAGATTTATTCCTGGGTATTTGAGTTTCTGTCTTTTGTGCAGTAAATCAGATACAGTGGAAATAAAACTCAGCTGGGAGTTAAGGGCTGACACTAGCTGTGATTTTCAGACCAATGACTTCCCTGTTATGGGTGAGTTTTTTCATTTATGAGATA
The DNA here is from genome assembly GCA_004024845.1 of Tonatia bakeri. Taxonomy (NCBI): domain Eukaryota; kingdom Metazoa; phylum Chordata; class Mammalia; order Chiroptera; family Phyllostomidae; genus Tonatia; species Tonatia bakeri. The sequence continues at coordinate 55,093 of PVIA01006873.1, read as the reverse complement.
CAGAGATCAAATTGGATAATATTTAAGGTTACTTTCACTCTCTTAACATTCTGAAATGCATCAAATTAAAAAAAAGACATTAAAATGGCTTTCAAAAGTGAAAGAATCTATAAGCTCTGTAGGAGATATTCAGAGGGCACCATAAAAACAATCCAAACTAAATACTTTCAAAGAGACTTTTAATGAAAGTAGAGCAAGAGAGCAACACTGACAAATGCCGTCTGGCCACTGACTTGATTTCTGAACACAGTTTGGGTAACTGATACTCTCTTAGGGATAGAAAACTCACTGAAGGTAGAAATACGGATCACAAGGTACTGAAGCTAAAAACAACTTGGAAATGAAAACCAGTAAATTTGAAACAATCTATACAGTTTAAATATTATTTTCTTTAAGCTTTAGTTTATGAAATTTAGAAACTATTTGTAGAACACTTTTATTTAGAAGCTAACCCACTGAATGTACCGCCTGACCACTGGATTGGCTGGATGGTGTACTTGTATTTTTGTCCAGAATTCATAGCTGTTGCCTAAGATGGTTGGTTGTATTTTTTCTCTGTCCATACTCCCCTCTCAGTTACAGAGGCAGCACAGGTACAGTTCTGTCTGGTAGTACTTGCCACCACACATTGGTATGCAAGCATCTAGAGAATGCTACTCCTATTAGCTTCAAATTAGAAGTTAGGAAATAATTGTTTTAAGTAGAACAACTAGTGAATTTAAAATTGAGCTGCTTATCTGATTCAGCTCTCATTCTTCAGCCATTTCCCTCTGTTGTTCGTGTTTTGTGCACATGCACATGCATGCACACACATATGCACACACATGAGATGTGGTATTAGAGCGGTCATAAATACTATCGGGGATACCTTGTCATTAAGGAGTGGATTGTTCCATTTATGGATTGTTTAGACCTCTGGCCTCGATGTCATTTTCTTCTTTATTGCTCACTTTTGTAGATGAGGTGGTGGTTCCCTTTGGAGTCTGGCTTGGAGGGAGAAACGGGGGTGAAGGATGTAGATTGTTACTTTGAAGCTATTTTCATTAGGAAACAGGCTTGAGAAGGGCAGATATGTAACCTCTCATTTCTCCATTTCTCATGCTATGAAAAAAAAAGTTTAATCCTTGAACATTGTGATGTGGCAGGCTTACTGTTCTCACAGTCTTCAGCTCAGTGGCCTTTCTTCATGAACCTGTATTGGTACTGTTCTTCTGTCAGAACATGAGTGATTTTATCTCCATATTCTCAGACTGTACATGCATACATTTGTTAGCTGCTTCTGTGGTGGTGAATAGTTGCAAGCCATTTTGTCCCTTTTTATCTGGCTGAACCTGAAAACCACAGTCAACTTTGAAGAGCCGTGCAATTGTCTGAAATGATTAAACTGGAATGTATGAGGCTCTGTCTGGGTTCATAGGGTGCTGGAGAGGAATTTTCTTTTTGGGTTCAGGACATAAGATGGTATGCACTATACCAGGAAAAATAGTCACAGTCTAGAAGTGCTACTGCTTTTATTTTTAAATTTTTGAAAGATTTTACTTATTTATTTTTATACAGGAGAAAGGAGGGAGAAAGAGAGGGAAAGAAACATCAATGTGTGGTTGCCTCTCACTCGCCCCCACTGGTGATCTGGCCTGGAACCCAGCCCTGTGCCCTGACTGGGAATTGAACTGGTGACCCTGTGATTCTCAGGCCGGTGCTCAATCCACTGAGCCACACCAGCGAGGGCAGTGCTGCTGCTTTTAGTCTCCAGCTAGCAGGTATTGGGCAGGGGAGCAAAGGAGAGAACTTCTAAAATCATGTGGAAGGAATTGATTATTAATATTGTATAAGTAGTTGTGATATCTTAGATCTAAAGAGTTTTGCAATTTTTAAAGCCCTTTCACTCACGAGTTGGTGGAAGCACGTATTTTATTGCGCACAAGTTTTTTCATTGTGACTAGAGTGAAGCTGAATGAGTTTCACTCTTAAATCACAGCCTGACTCTCATAGGAACCAGCTAAATTTTTGAAGAAAAGTGGAAGCTGTGCAGAAAGTTCTGTATGTCCTTTGGTGTCTCCAGTTTGCTATCATTTTTTCTCATGCCAAAGAAAATGCTTCTCTGCCAGCCTGTCTGTGCTCCCTCTGAACATCAGTTTGATCAAAATTCAACCGAAGTCCCCTTGGCACCTGAGACAGGTCTGGAAGGGCTGGATAACCAGAGTGGGAGGCCACAAACCCTGTGCACCACAGAGCGCAGTGTCGTAGGACTCCAGGGAAGAGTCTGCTCTCCAGGTCATCCACTGGGCCCTTGGGTGTCAGTCATGGGCTGCTGACTGGCCTTAGTTGCATGTTGATTTTCCAGAGACCTGAGGACTCAGCAGTTTGTTGACAGGTCTGTGGTTCCAGAAGTAACCATATGTATTAAAGAAATGCCTCTCAAATTATAACCAAATCTCGCAAGCAAAAGTACTTCGTCCTTACAAAAGAGAAATGAAAATGCCTGTCTTCTGCATAATGTTTATCACCATTCTGTTTAATTGATTAGCAGCTGAATTTCCACTAGATTGTGGGTTCAGTAAGGGTAGAATCTGTGTTTCTCGTGTTTGCCCCTCTCATTGGTGCCTGTCATTTGGTTCGTTGCCTGAATTCATAAGTGTAAAATTCGATCGGCCTGGGCCTTTATGAACCTGTGGGCCAAGGCAGAAGCATCGAGAGTGATTTCTGCAGGGCACCCCAGCCCCCAGCCATTGCTGCTTCCTTCTCCCCCCCTCCCTCCCTCCCTGCCCACCGCATACACACTAGTGCTCTGGCTTCAGTTCCCTCCCAGTTTCTGAAAAGAATTAAGTGCATTCTTTCCAATCAGGCTATTAATGTACCTGTTGTCAAAATATTTTTTTCCCATTTGTCTTCCACCTCACTCATCGTGTCTATATCCTATATTGCCTGTTCTTTCCCTATATTTTAATAAAGGGAACCATAAAATTTTTTCTTCTGTGGCATTTAAATGATGGGGTAGAAATATATGAGCTGGGCCAGTAATAAGGCTTCACCGTTTAGTCAAGAACCAAGGTGAACATCTCAAAGTCCCCCAATGGGGAGCCCCTCTGGATGCTAGGGTGGGCTCCTCACTTGTACTTAGCACTTTCTTAGATGGCTCCCAGGCACCAGTAAGTTAGGGATGAGGGATGGAAACAGTGAGGTCTATAGTAGGGTGTCCCTCAAAAGAGCAGGTCTCGAAGTGGTACACTCATTCATCTGAGGTTGTCATTGCCATCTCACCCCTAAGAGGTTTTTATCCTTTCTGCAGCATAGGGCTCCGGGAGTGCTGTGCTTTACTGAGGAAACCATGCTTCCCCATACCGGCCTGGTTACCGGACGTCTTCACACTGAAATCTTAGATCTTGTGCAAATTTGTTAATCCTGAAGTTAAAAATCAAAGTTAAGTCCAAATGGGGAAATGCTAACTGCAAGCTAGGGCAAGTAGTTCCCAAAGGATGACCATATAGCCCTTTCTCGTTTTACCTGGAGAAAAGTCCTTGTCAGTGAAAGTGACCCTTTTCAGTTTTTCTAAACTTCCCCCCCCCCCCAGCAGTGTAATGCACATGGACACAGAGTCACAGTCTTATAACAGCGCTGCTGTAACCCTTTCAGTTGTTAGGAACAGCAGGTGCGGTAAAAGCCTATCCTGTACCAACACTGGGAAACCTGTAGGCCTCAAAAGATTATTTCTTAAGTAAAATAGGCTCATTTTAGAGACTGAATCTGTTGTGAAGTGCTATAAATATGTTACAAACGTTAAGTGATGTAGAAAAATAACAACGGCACTATGCTAGCTGAATTCTGGTTTTTAGTGGTTAGTCTTCCACAGTAATATGAGATTTCAGGGTAATGTGTGATTTTTTTCCCCCTTAAAGCCAATACCGAATCCGTGTGTATATCAGGTATATATTTTATCTCCCCATCTATTTCTTGCTACTGTAGCTCTGTGGTTGCTATGGAGAAGGTTATGATAAGGAAATCTATCAGAAGGTTAGAAGTTCTTCCTGCACCTGGGACAAAAATAACAGTCCCCCTCATCTCTTTGCGCCCTGCCTTCATGTGACGATCTTCAGCACTGCACTGCCTGTTGCGGGGGTGGGGGATGGCTTGATGCTCTATTTTAAAAAATTTCACAGAGGAGCTAACTCTTCTCTGTTTTTACTTTTCAGCTTTATCATTTTATTGTAGCCACAGAATGAAAGGAAAGAATAGGCACATTAGGGACATTTCTGTTTTGTATAAGTGATTTTTTCTTTTTTATTTGTGTGTTTAAATTGTTTTCTTCTTTATTTGATGATGTGAGGGAGGAAAAGCTTAGAGAAAGAACCTGATGTGGAACAGTTGGGATTTGGGTAATCTGCTTAGAAACAGCATTAATCGGTGGATCAGATGCTGTCAACAATGCAGAGCCTTCTATCCTCACTATCTTCCCCATTCTTTTCTTGCTTATTTTCCCTGCACTATCTTTGGTTTCACTTGCATTCATACTTTTATTTCCTGGCAGTTACTTGTTTTCTAATGTTTCTTTTATAGTTTTTACTTTGCATTTCATTTATGAATTTCACTGCTGCTTTGTCAGGGGAAAGTGTTCAATCTTTTGGCTTTTTACTCAGGGACTGGGCGACACAGATAGGTAATAATACCTATGCTGAAAGAGGTTTACCCTTAAACATATGCTCAAGAGTAAATTTCATAAACCCTTTAATAAATTAAAAATCACAGCTATAGCTTTGTGTCCAAATAAGTTATGAGCATAATTTTCCCAAGGGGCAATTATATGAGGCTGGTTTAATCCCATACTTCCTACTTTCTTCTTTTATCTGCTTCTTACTGCATATTACCACTTCGGTTTTCCCTGTGAGATCAGATTCAATTACTGTTTATTAAGAACTTCCTTATGCCAGTCACTTTAATTTATGCTTCTTTGAAGTAATCTCGTGAGGCAGATGTTTTTATCCCTTTTCTTAAAAATGCAAAAAAACCCAAAACCCCAAACCCCACAATGCTCAAGGAGTTTAAGTAATGTGCTCAGGGTTACATGGCTAGTAGCTGTTCCTTATTCTGAGTCCTGCGCTTTTTTTACTATTACCAGGAGGCTGTGTGGAGTAGACATAGGAAGGCCCTGCAGTTAGACTAGACATGGGTTTGAATCCCAGTTCTGTCTGGGAACATTTTTTTAACATCTCTGGGCCTCTCTTTCTTCATGTGTAAAATGTGATTAATAATTGTATCATTTTCCAGACTTGTTTGTTACTAAGTTTATATAAAGTGCTTAGAACAGTATTTCTCACTTAAGTTCCTGATGAATATTATTAAATACATATTGGACATTACTGTATTATGGTCATTATGTACTGGGCATATACTTTCTGCTTAGAATCTGGTGAGAAAGAAAGTGTCGTGACAGTTTGAAGAAAGTGTGAGTGCTATGGAGGCTTGTAGAGGGGAAATGTAACTGGCTCTGGGGTCAGGCTAAGGGAAGAGACCTTATGATCCAGGAGAGCCCAGTGTGTTCCTGGACCTGGAAAACCCACGGGAGGAAGTGGTGTAAAACTGGCTGGAGAGCTGGGCACAGGCTGGAGTAAGCAGGGCGTTGAGGGCCATGGGAAGTACTTGGACACGTTGCGTCAGTACATAATTTTGATACCTTATTACCTCTTTCTTCCTTCTTAGATTTCTAAGAGCTTCTAACAGGATAGATAAACTCCCTGTATGAGAGATCTAAGAGTTCAGATCTCTTATATTTTCATATTGTACACACTGAAGAAGGCTTTAAACTAACATCCAAAAGATCAAGAAAATTTTAAAAGTAGTATTTAGTTTGGAAAGAGGCTGTGTTATTGGTGAACGAGAAAAAGATATTTCAGTCAAGCCATTTTTTAGAGGAATTTAATTGGTGTCAGAATATAGCGTCTTTCCTAATGGTTTCAGATGGCTTTACTTGTTCATAAATAGCTTTACTTGTTGATTTAGCCACTGTTATCATAGGAATGCTTCCTTAAACAAATGGGGCTCCCTCATTATTGCCAAGTGGGGTTGTTTTCAACTGAGTGGTGAAGTTAAGAGAACAGGGCTGTATTTAAACAGTAAAAAGCATTTATCTGGCCTTTTGCCATCTGGAAACTCCAGTTAGTCTTTCCTAATACAAATCTTCAGTCTGCTAACCAGACTGATCCCAACATTAAGCTACAGTGTGGCAGTGTTAGAATATAAAGTACTCTGTGATTTCTCTAGGAAACAAAGCAAAACTACATGATGAAAGAAAAATATACTCTTCCTACCCTAACCATTCCCCAGGCTAAAAACCTTGATTTTCAGAAGTTGTTTAGAAAAATGAAAAGCAAAACATTTTGATTTTTTTTCTCCTGAAAAGGGGCAGTCACTTGCAAGTTTAGATTGGCCAGAGTGTTACCCCTATAATAAGAGGCAGTCCCGAGACACTGAAAAAATAGCCAGTGGATGGTCAGTTTCCTTTCCCTAGGCCCTGTCCTGTCTCTAAACTGATTTCTGAAATGTGAAAGCACAAACATATTTTCAAAAAATAATTGTTGGGATTAGAATGTTAAGATTTATTTTAAAATTACACTTACCACTTCTAAGACCTACAGAGGTTTGCAAGACGTGTCTATTCATTTATTATCTTTAAATCAAGTTAAATACAAATATGAGATTTTCCTTTTACCAGTGCTGGGGGAAATGTAATATCAATTATTATTCAGGCCCCTTCCTGTACCCTGCACTGAGCCAGAATACCAGGGACCCCTTTGATAACCAACATTCCTCACTGCAGGGTCCTTTGAAGTTTTTCTCTGAAGCTTCTGTGCCAGCCAGAACCCTGGGAACCTTGCACCCCCAGAGCCCCACTGCCCAAGGTCAGCTGTCCTCTTCCAGTAGCTGCTGTTCCCCTTGGCACCTAAAGACAGTAGAGCTTGGGCCCCCTCTCCTCAGGAACTTGGCCAACTTCCATGCTCTTCCTAGTAGCCTTTTTCTTCTTTCTCATGTTCAAAGGTGGCCCCTCCACCTCCTCTCCCTCAGAATATTTCCTCCGCAAGCACTGGCTTTCACTAGAGACAGGAAGCCTGTTTGCCTTCTGCAGTTTCAGCTTTCCACCTTGCAAAGCCTATGAGGTAAGGAAATACAGAGGGCTTGACAAAGACAGGCTTCAAAGAGCTAGGGGAGAGGAAAGAGAAAAAGAAACAACTTTTAATGTTTTCCTGCTCAGTGTAGCCAACATGTGTCCTGTTCGTGTCTGGCCACCATATACTGAATACTGTTTCTTCATTTGGAGAAGTTCCCACGTTTTGAGCGCACCTCCCCAGTGTTAGAAGTGAGAACTCAAATTTCCAGCCCCTTCTGCAGTTTGGACTTTGGCTCTCCAGTCAGATGCACGTAGGTCAGACCTGGATTTGGACGAGAGCAGTGTGAGCAGTGGGCTGTGTGCTGGGCTGCTGTTTGCTAGCACAGACAGCAGCCGCAGCGTGGCTGTGGGGATGGTAGTGTGAGTGGGTACCTGAGAGACTCGCCTCGGTAGTAGTTTCAGTGAGGTTCTGGCATTTAGGCTCTGGTGACAGGGACAGCTGCAGCAGTGTTCTCATCAAGCCTCTTCTACAGCTTTGTTTTGGTGGTTTCCTAGACCTTCAGCCTGGAGCTTCTTTCTCTAGCTGTCTCAGTGACTCTCTGAGCTTCCCAACATCCTTGCTTTAAATTAAAAAATCAGACTTACTGGGGTATAATTTGCATACAATATAATCCTCCTCTTTAGGCATACCATTTGTTGAGTTTGACAAATGTTTACAGTCTTCTAATCACCGCCACAGTTGTGATATAGAATATTTCTCTCACCCCAAAGGGTCTGTTTGTGCTCCTAAGCAGTCACTCTTTGTGGCTTCCTCCTTTCTGCCCTTGCTTTCGCCCCTGGCGACCACTGGTGTGTTCCCTGCCCATTCCATGAAATCGAGTGTTTTTTAAATGGATGCATGCTATGTGTAGTCTTTTGTTTCTGACTCTTTCACATAGCATAATGCCTTGGATATTTGTCTGTGTTGCATGTCAGTAGCTTGTTCCTTCTTGTTGACTAATAATTTTCCATTGTTTGGCTCTGCCACAGTTGATGGATGTTTGAGGTATTTCTAGTTTTTTAGCTGTTGTGAATAAAGATGCTATGAACTTTTGCATATAGGTGTTTTTGTGAATGTGTGTTTTTATAGCTCTTAGATAAATACTTAGGATTGGATTTGGTGGATAGTATGGTTAGGTGTATGTTAATTTTTTAGAAACTGTGAAAATATTCCCAAGTGACTATATCAGTTTGCAGTCCCCCTAGAAATGTATGAGTTTGAGTTGCTCTGCATTCTTGTCCATACTTCGTATTGTCAGTCATTTAATTTAACTCATTCTCATTGACACAGAGTTATATCTCAGTGTGGTTTTAATTTGCCTGTTGACTAATGAAGTTGAGCATCTTTTTATGGTTTTATTACTCATTTGTATGTTTTTTTGTGCTGCATTTTAAGAATTGGATCTTTTGTGTTACTAAATTGTAAGAGTTGTTAATGTATTATAAATGCAAGTTTTTGATGTATTCTGAAAATATTTTATCTCAAGATATGGCTAGTACTATTATTTTACTAATAGTGCCTTTAAAGACAAGAACTTATTAATTTTGCAAGTCTGATTTATCAATTTTTAATAATTCATGCATTTTGTATCCTAAGAAACTGTTTTCTAACTCAGAGTCATAAAGATATTCTCTTATATTTTCTTACAGAAATGCTACAGTTTCTTAAATTTAAGTTTTAACCCATTTCTGGTTAACTTTCTGTCAGGTGTGAGGTAAAGATAAAGTTAATATTTTTGCACGTGGACATCTAAAATTTATAGCACTGTATTTTGAAAAAAGTATCCTGTTCCCACTGACCAGTCCTGACACTTCCGCTGGACGTAAATCGACCACACGTGTGGATCTACTTCTGGAGTCTCTGGATGTCTGTCCCAGACTCTTTGTCACCGTAGCTTTAGAGTGAGTTGTAAAATTAGCTATTGCAAGTCCTTACACTTTTTTCCTTTTCGAATTTGACTATTTTAATATTCATTTTAACACATACTTTTTATTTTTAACATATTTTAGAAGCAGTTTGACCATTTCTACAAAAACAACACATTTGAATTTTGATTAGAATTGTATTAAGGAAATAGATGAATTTGGGGAGACAACATCTTAACAGTATTAAGTCTTTTGATTAATGGTCGTGTTTAACTTTTCCATTGATTTAGGTTCTTAAATTTTTCTGAGGCAAGTAATGTAATTTTGATTGTATAGGTCTTACAGATATTTTGTTCAAATTATTCTTAAGTGGTTTGTCCTTTTGAATCTATCCTGTTAATGTCTCTAGAATCTGTAGTTAAGTTCTCTTTTTCATACCTGTGTCTTCTCTTATATATTATTCATCAGTTTGTTTAGAGATGTATCAATTTCATTAACCTTTAAAAAAAACCAGCTTTTGATTTACTCTATATTTTTCTGTATTTTCATTGAATTCTACACATCTCTTTTTGACTTGCTTTTAATTTAATATGCTTTTGTCTTTCTAGTTTCTTAAGGTGAATGTTATTTAGGTTGTTAATTATAAACCTTTCTTCTTTTTATAATATGAGTGTGTAGATGCTAATTTTTCTCTTAGGTAGTACTTGGTTGCTTCCCATAAACTTTGATAAGCTATGTTTTCATTTTTATGTAATCAACATATTTTCTGATTTTCCTTGTATTACATCTTTGATCCATGAATTATATATTTTTTCCATTTGAGTATTATTTATTTTTCCTAGAATCTGGAAGCAATTAACTGTAGCAAAACAGTGCTCAGTAGTACGTAAAAGCCTCATTTTAGATTCTTTAAGCTACCTCAGTATTTGATACTGCAAGAATTCACATTCCAATAACTGGAAAAGAGCCACAATTTATTTAGAAGTAGATTTTTATAAATATTTGATGATTTCCTGGATTTCTTTTCACTGTTTGGTTCTAATGAATACATGTTCTTTGTATGATTTAAATTCTTTTAAATTTGTTAAAGTTTATTTTGTATCTCAGAATATGGTCTATCTTGGCAAATATTCCATGCACACTAGGAAAAAAGGTGTATTCCAAGTATTCCATGGGTAGAGTGTCCTAACAAACTCAGGTTAAGTTCATTGGTTAGTTCGTAAGTTCACTATTTAGGTTTTCTGTATTTTTGCTAATTTTTAAGAAACTAACTTTTATCTATTTGTTTTATGGATTTGTTGCATGTCACTGTTAATGACAGAAATGTTCTAGTCTGTAACTATGAAACTATACTGTATTTTTCAGACTATAAGATGCACCTTTTTTTTAAACCACATTTTTTGCTTCCAAATTTTCCCCCCTATTTTCCTCCTCTAAAACCTAGGCATGTCTTATGGTGCAAACCCCAGACACACCTAGGTATCAGAGGAGGAAAATAGGGGAAAATTTCTGAAGCAAAAAATGTGGTAAAAAAGTGTGTCTTATAGTCCAAAAAATATGGTAATTATAAACTGTAATTGCTTTTCTTTCTTTTTAGTTCGTTCAGTTCATTAGTTTTTGGTTTATATACTCTGAAGCTCTGCTAGGTACATACACAGGACTAATCTGTTCTTGATGAATTTGCCCCTTTATTATTGTTTAATGTCCCTCCTTATTCCTGTTTTAGTGACCTAGCTCTTCTTTCTTCACATGCTGCTGCTTTTACAAACTACTCACCAAGAGGGAGGGTCCATTGTGTTTGGTGTGCCTTTTGGTAGGGGTCTTACGACAGTTTCCTTCTAAGCAGCTGTCCTGAGTATAGGAGACTGCCTTGGTCCAGTTCTGATTCCAGGTACAGTCACTCATGCCCAGAGTGTGAATGAGATTCTGCCACACAAACCACAGTAATCCATGTGTAAGGAATTGCTTTATTCTGCTTTCCCTGGAGGGAATTGTAGCTATGGTGGCATTTATAATGTCATGGCTATCATAACATTGCAAAAGCGGATGCTGCTTTTGTGGCTTGCCTCTTTAAACAACTATTATAATCACATTACTCAGTTTTACAAAAGGGTTTACGCACACAAGTGTGCAGCTCCTCCTGTGGAGGAGTCAGGTAGGTATCCGAAGTAAAGTGAGCTATGTATTGTAGTTACTAGGGAGTGGCGAGGATTGTGGCGGTATGGAGCACTCATACTTTGTCTAAAGGGGCAGCATGAATAATTTGCCATATGAAATGCAGGCCCAGTGTTACCAACTCTCAAGATAAGTTGGTAATCTAGAATTTTGTGCTGTTTAATTGGTAAGCAATTCAAAGTATTAAAAACTCTGAGTGGTTCATATATTACAGACCAAGCTAAATATGTATGTAAACTGTCCGTAACCTTTCCAGACCATGGTCACCCCAGTAAAGGACTTTCTAAATGGACTGGAATGAATCCAGATATGGAATCAGGAGAGAGTGATAATAATGGGAGACTTGCTGTAGAGGAGTCTGATCAAGATCATATCAAGTGCTAGGGGCTTTGGCCGAGTAAACGTCACCCACACAATAGGGTGAAGGGACCAAGCAGGCAGATGTATGTACTTTCTGATCATTTGAGAAGGGACAGAGGGGTGTGATTTTGTGGAATGTGGGCATTGGTTCAGTTCAAGGCTTTGGGCTTTCTTCTGTGCTCTGTCTCATCTCTGGACCTCTTCTGTGGAACTACACCCGAGGAAATTATTTCTGTACGGTAGTCCCCGGGCGTGCTGCTTGCCCTTGGCATGCTCCCTGAGGAAGGTGTAGGTTGAAAAGGAAAAGTCAGTGAGAAGGCACCGCAATAGCACCTAAACGGGAACCGTACACCATGGGAGTATAATACTATAATGCCATGGGGCGTGTGCGAGTGTTCAGTGTTTCAGCCAGAAAATAAGGAAATAAAATTTCATGGTAGCCTACCTTTGTATATGAACAATAAAGTGTACTGTTTAATATGGCATAAAATGGAGTTGAGATTTGGCCGTGACCCTAACTGATTAGTGTCGATGACCGGTATAATAAAACTATCTGCATTCATCATATTAACCAGATGTTTACTCTTCACTTAGTTTAGTGCTGTGTCGATGGCCAAAATATCATTTAATATCATTTAACATAAACATTTTTTGTTAAGGTAGCAGTTTTCAAAATATAAATAATAATGATTATAATGATAGATTATTATACCTAATTAAAATTTGGTTAAAGTATGAAGATAAAGTGATTTGTTTCAAAAATCACTACCATATTAGAGGCTTGTGATATCAGATAGTTTCCTTCAGAAAACAGGGAGTAGTGCATAGAATTTTTTTAATGACCATATTTTCTTTTTTCCTATTTTTTCAATTTTTCAATGTGTATTCTTTCCATTACCATTTAGCACCCTTATACCCCCTTACACCCAACAGTCACCACACTGTTGTCTATGTCCATGAGTCCTTTTTCCTTTTTCTTCAATCCCTCCAGCACCTATTCCTCCCCATCATTTGCTCTCATCCAGCCCTCTGTCTCTGAGTCTGTCTCTATTTTGTTTGTTAGTTCAGTTTCTTTATTATATTCCACATATGAGTGAAATCGTATGGTATTTGTCTTGTTCTGCCTGGCTTGTTTCACTTAGCATAATGTTCTCCAGGTCCATCTATACTGTTGCAAAGGGTAAACCTTTCTTCTTTTTTATGGCTGAGTAGTATTCCATTGTGTAAATGCACCCTAGTTGTTTTATCTACTCATCTGCTGATAGACTTAGGCTGTTTCCATATCTAGGCAACTACAAATAACACTGGAAGTGAACATAGGGTTGCTTATGTTCTTTTGAATTTAGTGTTTTGGGCTCCTTTGGATATATTCCCAGAAGTGGGATTGCTGGGCAAAAAGGCAGATCCATTTTTAACTTTTTGAGGTGTCTCCATACTGCTTTCCACAGTGGCTGCACCAATCTGCATCCCCACTAATAGTGCAAAAGCATTCCCCTTTCTCCACATCCTTGCCAGTACTTGTTTGTTGATTTATTGATGATGGCCATTCTGACAGGTGTGAGATGATATCTCATTGTGGTATTAATTTGTATTTCCCTGATGATTAATGATGTCGAGCATCTTTTCATATGTCCATTGACCATCTCTATGTCCTCTTTGAAGAAGTGTCTATTCAGATCCTTTGCCCACTTTTTAATGGGATTGTTTGTTTTTTTGGTGTTGAGTTTTGTAACTTCTTTATAAATTTTAGGTATTAACCCCTTGTCAGATGTATTGATGAATATGTTCTCCCATTCTGTGGGTTGTCTTTTTATTTTGTTGATGTTTTCCTTTTCCATACAAAAACTTTTTTGTATGATATAGTCCCATTTGTTTATATATTTTTTGTTTCCCTTGTCTAGGGAGATATGTCTGATAAAAAGTTGTCACAAGTAATGTCCAAGATTTTGCTGACTATGTTTTCTTCTAGGATTTTTATGTTTTTGGGCCTAACATTTAAATCTTTAATCCATTTTAAATTTATCCTAGTGTGTGGTATAAGAAGGTGGTCTAGTTTCATTTTTCTGCACATATCTGCCCCAATTTTCCCAATACCATTCATTAAATAAACTATCATTAGCCCATTGTGTGTGCTTGCTTCCTCTGTTGAATGTTAATTGACTATGAAGGTGTGGGTTTATTTCTGGGCTGTCTATTCTGTCCCATTGATCTGTGTGTCTGTTTTTATGCAAGTACTAGGCTGTTGTATTTCTATGGCCTTAGAGTAGAGTTTGATATTAGGTAGTGTGACTCCTCCTGCTTTGTACTTCTCTCTCAGGATTGCTGTGGCTATGCTGGGCCTTTTGTGGTTCCACATAAGTTTTTGAAATATTTTTTCTAGTTCTGTGAAATACATCATTAGAATTTTGATAGGAATTGCATTAAATCTATAAACTGCATTAGGTAGTATGGACATTTATGTTGTTAATTCTTTCTATCCATGAACATGGTATATGCTTCCACTAACTTGTATGTTCAACTTCTTTCTTCATGTCTTATAATTTTCCATGTACAAGTCTTTTACATCCTTGGTTAGGTTTATTCCGAGGTATTGTATTCTTTTTGAAGCAGCTGTATTCTTAATTTCCCTTTCTGTTAGTTTGTTACTGGCATGTAAAGGTACAACTGACTTTTGAATATTAATTTTGTATCCTGCTACTTTGCTGAATTTATTTATCAATTCTGGGAGTTTCTTGGTGGAATCTTTAGTGTTCCCTATATACAGTATCATGCCATCTGCAAATAAAGACAGTTTTGTGTCATCCTTTCCAATTTGGATGCCTTTTATTTTTTCTTCTTGTCTGATTGCTGTGGCTAGGCCTTCCAGTCCTATGTTGAATAAGAGAGGTGAAAGCGGATATCCCTGTCTTGTTCCTGATGCTAAAGGGAACACTTGTAGTTTTTGTCCTTTGAGTATGATGCTGGCAGTTGGTTTGTCATATATGGCCTTTATTATTATTAGGTATGTTCTCTCTATTACCCTTTGCTGAGAGTTTTTATCATAAATGGGTACTGGATTTTATTAAAAGCTTTTTCTGCATCCATTGATAGATCATGTGGGTTTTTTTTCACTTTATGCGGTGAATCACATTTATTGATTTGTGAATGTTGTACCAACCTCCATTCCCAGAATAAGTCACATGTGATCACAGTATATAATCTTCTTGATGCATTGCTGTAGTCGGTTTTCTAATATTTTGTTGAGGATTTTTAGTGTGTATGTTGATCAGTGATATTGGACTATAATTTTCTTTTTTTGTAGTGTCTTCATCTGGTTTTGGAATTAAGATAATGCTAGCCTCATAAATCGAGTTTGGGATTTGAATTTTATGAAATAGTTTGAGAAGGCAAGGTGTTAGCTGTTCTCTGAATGTTTGGTAAAATTCATCTGTGAAGCCATTCAGCCCAGGGCTTTGGTTTGGTGGGAGGCTTTTGATTGCTGTTTCAGTTTCACTAGGTGTAATCTGTCTATTAATATTCTCTGATTCCTCCTGGGTTAGTTTTGGAAGATTGGACGTTTCTAGGAATTTATCCATTTCATTCATGTTGTCCAGTTTGTTGGCATATAGTTGTTCATAATATTTTCTTACAATCCTTTGTATTTCTTTGGTGTCACTGTTATTTCTCCTCTTTCACTTCTGATTTCATTTATTTAGATCCTCTTTTTTTTCTTAAATCTAGTTAAAGGTTTGTCAATCTTGTTTATCTTTGTAAAGAACCAACTCTTAGATTCATTAATCTTTTGTGTCATTTTCTTACACTTTATTTCATTTATTTCTGCTCTGATTTTTATTATTTCCTTCCTTATACTTGCCTTGGGCTTTGTTTGTTGTTACTTTTCAGGTTCCTTTAAGTGTGAGGTTAGATAGTTTATTTGAGCCTTTTTTTGAGATGGCCTGTCATGCTATGCATTTCCCTTTTAGGTTTGCTTCCCCGTGCCCCACAGGGTTTGGATTGTCCTCATTTTCATTTGTTTCAAGGCATCTTTTGATTTCTTCCTCAATCTCATTGTTGACCCACTCATTGTTTAATAACATTTTATTTAGCTTCCATTTCTTTTTTTTTCAGTGTTGTTCTTCTATTGATTTCTAGTGTCATAGCATTGTGGTCAGAGAAGATGCTTGGTATGATTTCAATCATCTTAAATTTATTGAGACTTGTTTTGTGTCCTGGCATGTTGTCTGTCCTCAAAAATGTTCCATGTGCACTTGAAATGCATGTATATACCATTTATTTGGGGTGAAATGTTCTGAAGATATCAAATAAACCCATTTGATCCAGAGTGTCATTTAAGATCACTCTCCTTGTTGATTTTCTGTCTGGAAGATCTATCCATTGAAGTCAAAGGGGTGTTAAAATCTCCAACTGTTACTGTATTTCTCTTATTTCTCCCATTATGCCCATCAAGATTTGCTTCCACTGTATTATTTATTTCAAAAACCACATTCTTTATTTCTCACTGGTTCTTCTTTGTGGTTTTTATGTCTTTTCATGTTGTTGAGTGCCCTTATAATTATTACTTCAAACTACCTGATAAATTACTTGCCTCCATTTCTTCTAGTTCTTCTGGAGAACTCTCTTGTTCTTTTATTTGGGGCCTTTTTTTTTCTGTTTTCCCAATTTGGCCTCTGCTTTGTGTTTGGTTCTATGTGTTAGGCAGACCTGCAGGACTCTGGTGCAGGCCTATGTCAGATGCCTGTGACGGGCCCTGGACAGCCTGTTTGGAGCTGTCAGTGATCCACAGCATGCAGCTCCCTCTGCTGGGCCTGTTTGTGCACAGAAAGAACCAGGCTGTATACCAAGGCCATTTTTTTCCAGCACCAGGCCCCAGGGGAGGTTCTGCCAAAGTCTCAGAGCTCCCAGAGGTCTCACTCTGCTGGTAGGCTTTATGTAGGCTTAAACAGTGAAAGTCTTCCCACTGTACTCCTCAGCAGCAGGGCTTAAGCACCACAGGGTGGGGCAGAATAATCCCTGTGGGCGGGGCTGCTGCTTCCCCTCAGGCTGATGCCACTTGGAGGGGAGTGCTCTGCCTGAGAAAGATGGTTTCTGCATTTTGGGGATTGACTCAGCACAGGGGTCCTGATGGCTGTTGCTGCAGTTTTCTCCCCAGAGCCACCTGCCCCAGCCTCTCCTCACAGGTCTCTAGTCCACTCCGTCCTCCCTCTGCTGGAGCCCAGGATAAGTGGCTGCAGATGGTATTTTGTGCATTGGACCTTAAGAGGCTCTCTGAGACTCCAGCTGTCTCTCCCTCGCAGACAGCTGTATATTATATGGGTTCCTTTCCGGCTCTGGTGCTATAGGCTGGGGAGCCCAGCTTGGGGTTTAGACTACAGTCTTCTCAGGGAGATCTCCCCAGACGTTGCAATATCCCCCTGGACCATCAACTGCAGCCCATGCGAGCCCAGCCAGCCTCTTGCGCCTTCTCTGCAATTACTACCAGTCTTGTTGTGGCGCTATGGCTTCCTCTGTCTGTCTGTGGTTATAACGCTTCTGTCCATAAGTATTCAGTTGGTTATTCAGGATGATTTCTCTATAATTTATTTGTAATTACAGTTGGTGCCATTGAAGTTTAGTGTAGCTTCCACTTAGTCCTCAGCCGTCTTGGGCCCTCGACAACTGGACTCAGGAACAGCCGGGTGGAGGAGATGCATAGGGCACAGAGTTTCCATGCCCTCTTCAAGCCAGTCTCCTGGAATCTCCCTGTGTTCACTGCCTGGAGGCTCTCTCAAGCACAGAATTGGTGTATTTTGAAATTTGTTTCAACCTGATGTAACCACAAAACTGAATTTGATAGGGTAAATGAATTTTATGTTATGTATTTTATATGCTAGAAATAGCACTTATGAAATCGTATGGGAAGCATATAAGCCAACACGCATTTTGTGGCTGCTAATAGTAACATTTTGAATGAAAAGACAACAAAGGCCTTCCCAAGTGTCATGAGATCCTTCTGATGCTTTGCTGACTGTATTCCCAAGGGGAGTGTTCTGGCAGTTGGGCTGGTCCTGAAACTTGAGCACACAGCCCACAGACACCAGCAAACACTCTGTTTTGATATCTCTGGCAGTTCTGGCAGTTGGATTGCTTGGGCTCGTCCTCATTCTGAACTTTAGGTGTTCTGGCTGTGATTTGTAGGGGAGGTTCCATGTTCTTCCAGCACCATCACTGTGAAATATCCTTTGTCTGTTCTCTTGGCTGTGAGCTAGTGTGGATGTTCCCTCTTAAGGTTTTTAAAGATTCCTTGTTGCCAGCTTATTTTCCTCTCACATGTATCTCTTGGTCTGGGAAAACGTAAATTTCTTTCTGCTTTAAATCTTGGAAAGTAAGGTCTTAGAGACAGAGCAGAGACTACTGGTATTTACAGTTCAGCTCCTCAGAGGGAACAGGACCATGTGCTTTATGTTTTCTTATTTAATTGCGTAGAATCATTCAGAATTCATGGGTTGACTTAGTTTTTCTTGGGTGAAGGTACTAAGAAAATATTCAAGTCTGCAAAGTGCTGCCAATTCAGCTCCTAAATTATGCATCTTGTGTGTAAATATTGCAAATTGTAAGATATTTTACATGAATTTTTAACCCAATATTTAGCATTAAAGTTTAAGTTCCTGCCTAGAATTTGAAACATGGAAATGCACTCTAAAAGGAAATAGGGTTTTTAGTTGTTGTTTTTAGTAAAGTGGGAAAAATTAAGCATTTAAAATGTGAAAAAACCCATTTCATTCCTGCTTAGTCTTTCTAAGAAATTTTTAATTATACTCAGTTGAATTGGTATGTTAAATAGGAATGCTGAGATGCAATCACAAACGACTATTTTGTCTTTCATATCCTTTTAAATTTATTCAAGAGGCAGTTCTTTCTGTAGATGTAGTTAAGCAGGTTACACAACTTTTCTGATCACTCTGAGTTTTATTTTTATTCTTTTAATTTTTATTTATTGATTTGAGAAAGAGAGAGAGGGATAGGGAAGGAGCAAGGGGAAGAAACAGAGAGAAAATATTGATTCTTTGTTCCACTTACTTAATGTATTCATTGGTTAATTCTTGTATGTACCATGACCAGGGATTGAACCTGCAACCTTGGCATATCAGGACAATGCTCTGACCAACTGAGTTACTGCACCAAGGCCTGATTACTCTGAGTTTTAAAATAAAGCAAAACAAGAAAATCTTAATTTCCATGCAGAAACGTATGTGCAGTTCTCGGAATGCTGGTGATCCACCTTCTAGGCATCTAGGAGTCGGCCTTCAGCTTCCTTCTGTTGGGCTCATTGGACAGCCCTTTGGGAGAATCTCCGGTGGCCCGCACCAGCTCTCGTGTGTGTTCACGTCCGGTCTGTCAGAACGTTTAGATATCACTCAGGGAATGCAGGCCCTTTGCTGGGTGGGAGTGGGGTGGGGTTTGCAGCATACCACAGCTCTAGTAAGGAATTCTCTCCATAAAGCCTCTTTACAGACTTTTACTCCTGACTTTTATTCTCTCTGTGGTCCTAAAAGTTATATGGCCAGTTTTAGGCATCTTCGTGCAAATTCATCTAGGTAGTCTATCTTAAAACTAGCTTTGGATTCTGATATCGTAATATCTGATATCATTAGGGTGTTGAATGACTTTCAAAATTGTTTCATAGAGAATTCTGATAGCTAAAGTGCATAACAGACTTTTTATAAAAATTAAATGTTTCCATTGGTTTGAGACTGAGTAGAGCAGATATATACAAATTGAATTTTTATTCTTCAGTATAGTTCTGTTGGTACAGATATATCACTGTGCCTTAATCATAATACAAATAATCATATCATTAGTTTTATGAGGTTTGGTCTGTGGAGAACTGTGGTATAGCAGAAAACATACTTTATTGCAAGTCAGAAGTCCCAATCTTAAGACCTTTGACAAATCTATCTCTTTGGACCCTCATATTTCCATGTGGAAATTGAATTAGAGCAATTTAGCAATATGTATTTATTGCATTTTTATTGAGAACTTACAGTAATGGGGTAGTGTACCTCTCAGTATACTGGTGCAGTCGTCTAAAATCACTAAAGCAAGTATGATTACAAGTTTGGGTAGTGTTCACAGTGAACGGGACAGTGCTTTAGGAGACCCTGACCTCGGCAGAGGGTCAGGAAAGGCTCTTGTAGGGGAAGATAACACTTCAGCTAATAAGGACTGGGAGGTTACCAAGTAAAGGGATTGGGGGTATGGAACAGAGCAAATCAGATAAAGAAAACACAGAGAAGAGAGCAAAGGCTTGGATTTAAGAAGTCAAGAGAAATTTAGTTTGCAAAATGGCTCAGATTTTTATCATGAATTGGGTTTGGGAGGTGATGAGAGAGTAGAAAGAATCAAGAAAGATAAAAGTTTTTATCTCTCAATAAAAACTGAGAACCTGATGGCTGATTAAGCCGTCCACTGGAGTAGGGGACAGTAGGAGCAGTGGAAGCAGGCATAGAGGGGAAGATCAATAGTTTCATCTTGAACAAGTTGACTCAAGTTGCCTTTGAGATACCTACACAGAGAGGTCTAGGAGGCAGTTGGAAATAAGAACAGAGGTTTGGGTTAGAGAGAGAAATTTGGAAGCCATTGTCATACATATAAGAATTGAAGCCATGATAGTAGCTGAGTCTATAGGAATAGAGTTTAGAATAGAAGGCAGCCCTTTGAGAAGTGCCAGCCTTTAATAGTTGTGTAGAGAAGGGTAAAACAGTGAAAGGGACCAGTACATATTTAGTGATACAGAAAGAAAGCCAGAAGTAAATTATACCACTGATGCTAAGGGAAATGTGTGTGTCGTGAAGGAGGGGGAATGGTTATCACTGTTAGATGCTACTGAGAGTCCAGCAATGATCACAGGAGTCATGAGGGCATCAGGAGGTCTCTGGGAAACCTAGCGAGAACTGTCTTTAAGAAGAGGGAGTGGCAGGAGCGCACTGAAGACAATAGTAGAAGAGTCTCTAAGGAGAGAGTGAGTATAGACAGGTCTTTCAAAATGATTAATGGTCATATATCAGAGAGGGCTGGAGAGAATGGTGGAGTGGAGGGAGGGAGGAATTTTTTTTTTAAGTTGAAATGCTTGAGGATGTTTAAAGGCTATCAGGAAGGCTCCAGTGCAGGGGGGAGAGGTTGAAGCTACAGGAGAGGGAGCAGCCTGTGATAAAGTTGAAAGGAGGCCAAGAGGATAGATTATAAATTATGCTCAGATGGGAGGTTGGTTTTAGATGAGATCCTTTAATCTAACAAGAGAGAGGAAGAAGAGGATGAGGCAGGTCAGAGCTGATGTATAAGTTTGGGAGCAGGAAGTTGAGGATGTTTCCATCTGATGGCTTTCCATAAAAGTCTGTACTAGTTTTAAATTTTGTGATTATATGACATAATAATGATAACCTTTATAGACTGGTTTCTGTGAGTTACTTATGTGTGTTAGTTATGTGTGTTCCACTAATATGTGTTACAGAGTATATGATCCCTATAGGCAAACTGCCTGGAATTTGAATCCAGACCTTTCCATTACCTATGTGACCTTGATCCATGTGACCTTGAGCTAGATTTAGTCCTCTCTCAGCCTCAATTTCGTCTGTAAATGGCAGTAAGATATAGGATTAAATGAGTGTGTATACATATATAGACATATATGTATACATTTATATATAGTGCTTAATGTGGACTGGTATTTGGCCAGTGTGCCCTAAATGCTAGCTAGCGATAGCAGCAGTGGTAGTAGTCCCCGGCAGCCATCTGCATCTGGTACTGCCCTCACCATTCCCTTTTGCTGGTGTGATGGTAGTATTTAGCCCTGTTGTACAGATGAGGTGACAATCAGAGATGAAGTGATTTGTTTGGGGCCACACAGCTAAACAGATGAAAGGGCCAGATTTCAAACTAGGTGTGTTCGGCTTCAGACCTACACTTTGGCAAGGTCTGAAAGCAGCTTACCTGGAGTGTTTCTTCTGTAGCTCTCTTGATACTTGCCGTTTCAGGGTTAACCTAATGTAAAGCTGTGAAGTGAACAAAGTCAGAGTTGGTCTTTCGTAGCGCCCGCCAGCCCAGGGGCTTGCTCCCGGCCAGCAGACCTGTTCCGCGTTCCCCAGCTCCCACCGCTGTCCTGCAAATCTGCTCTTCCTTTACTGGAATCCTGCCACGTTTTGGTAGTTCCTCCATCTACAGCTTTCTCTGTCATTCTTAGTTTATATTGGCCATTTTTTCCTTTTTAAAATTTGTATCAAAGATCGTGTAAGTTCAGCTTGGAATGAGTGAATTGAGGGTGGAAGGGTATACCTTATCCTGGGTAGTTGAAAGGGTGCATGTTCCTTTCCATTCTTCCTTGGAGTGTTATCTGAAGAATGAAGTAATGGAAGCTTTGTCTCCAGTTTGGCTTTTACACTCACCACTAAAAACATCTCCCCGGAGTTTATAACAATCATTGTAACACATACCCCCTTAACTCACTTTTACCCAATGGCATAGCTTGTCCCTCTGCGTGTGGCCTGTTTTGTGATTGAATTGCCTCCCCTTTCTGCCTCCTAATACCTGATGTTCTTTCAACTCTCTTTTTTAAAACTCACAACAGAATAACCCCAAAGAACATCATCAGACTACATGGGAAGAACATGAAGCTCTATAGAAGGAAGGTGCAACATGTGATTATTTTTTAATCTCAATGTAATCATAGTAGAACGTTATTGTGTTACTTTTGGGGGGAGAATTGAGATAATACCACTTCAGAATAAAGCAGTTTGAGATACTGCCATGGACTTAATGTATTTCTCACGATGAGAATAGCTTCTTTGTTGGATCTCCCTGACAAATTTTAATTTCCTCTTAGTCCATACTGTTTGATGGCCCCAGGGGAGCGGGCGTTCTTTTCAGTAGAGATAACAGTTGGTCTTGGCTTCCTAGCAATTGGCTCTGGTAAATCACTGCTTTCTTTTTCTGGCTTTTAATATCATTATTGTGGTATAATTTATATTCCATACAATTCAATCATTTAAAATATAAAATTCAATTGTTTTTAGTAAATTTATAGAGTTGTACAACCTTCCTAACAATCCAGCTTTAAAAGTTTTTCATTGCCCTGAAAACTTCCATTGAACCCATCTGCATCAGTCTCTACTCCCTTTGCTGTAGCCCGGGCTACAGCAAGCCACTCATTTGCTTGCTGTCTGTAGATTTCCCTTTTCTGGACCTTCCCTATGAACGGAATGGGAAAGTGTGCAGCTGTCTTTTGCATCTGGCTTCTTTCACTGAGCAAAATGTTTTTGAAAAGTCTTCAACCATGTTATAACATGCATTGGTAGCTTGTTGCTTTTTACTTCTTGTGTTTAATTGTATGGATATTCCACATTCGGTTTATCCATTCATGAGTCGATGACTATTATTTCCATTGGGGGTATAGTATGAGTAATGCTGTATTCAACATTCATGGATGAGTCTTTGTGTGGGCAGATATTTTCGTTTTCCTTGGGTAGAAACCTAGGGATGGAATTGCGAGGTTGTGTACTAGTTTATGTTAAACCGTTTAAGAAACAAACTATTTTCCCAAGTGGCTGAGGCGTTTTACACTCCCAGCAGCGGTGAAAGAGGACTCCGGTTTCTCCACGTCCTTGGCAGCACTTGGTGTTGCCTTAGTCGTAGACATCACAGTGGATGTGTGATGGCGTGGTGCTGCGGTGGCTCACTCTGCAGCACCCTTCCTGGTGAATAACAATGTTGAGCATATTTTACCCATTTTAGTAGATTGTTTGTCTTTTTAGTATTGAGTTGTGACAGTGCTTTATATATTCTGTATACAAGTTCTTTATCAGATATGTGATTTACAAATGTTTTCTCCCAAGTCTGTACCTTAGTATTTTATTTTTTAATTGAATCTTTTGAATCACTTAAGTTTAAAAAATTTTAATGAAATCCAGTAGTTGTTTTCTTCTATGATTTATTGTTTTGGTGCTATATCTAAGGCCTCTTTGACTAACTCAAGGTCACAAAGATTTTTCTCCTTAGTTTATTTCTAGAAGTTTTATAGTTTTAGCTCTTACATTTAGGTCTGTGGTACATTTTGAGTTGATTTTTGTGAGTGTTATGAGGTAAGGGTCTGAATTACCTATTTGCATATTAATATCAAGTTATTCTAACACTATGTATTGAAAAGACGATTCTTTCTTCTACTTGTCTTGTACTGTTATTGAAAAGCATTTGGCCATAAAGAGAAAGGCTTGTTTCGGAACTGTCAGTCCTGTGCCCTTCTTCTGGCAGTCTGCCCTTACTCTGGCGAGGTTACTGTCTTGGTTACTATAGCTCTGTAGCAAATTCTGGGATCAGACAGTGTGAATTCTCCAAAATCTTTTAAAAAATATTCTTTGGTCTATTCTAGCACTTTCCCTGCTCTTATATGTCAGAATTAGTATCAACAAAAAGCCTGCTGGGATATTGACTGGGATTGTTCTGAATCCGTAGATCAACTTGGAGAAAATTGCCATCTTAACAATATTGAACCTTCCAATCCATGAACATTGTATATCTGTCCCATTTATTTCATCTCATGTAATTTATTTCATCAGCATTTTATATTTTTAGGCTATAGTTCCTGCACATATATTATTAGATTTATATGTAAGCATTTTACAATTGCGCTATTGCAATGCTTTAAAAAAATCAGCTTGTTTTTCATTCCCCATCACCATTTCAAGTTTTGCTCAAACACTGTCAGTTGAATTCACCCATATTGTCTTTGAATCTGGCCAAGTGCCCAATAGTGTCTTAAAAATACAGTAAGTAGCCTCTGATATTGTTCATTTACAGTTACTAAGAGGCAAAGAAAGAAAGGAACAATGTTTATTACTTTGACTCAGTGACTGGTTAGCAGTTGTTTAGTAACTATTGTATCAGTCTGTGTACATTACTGGCACTGTGAAACACACAGACCTTTCTGTCAGGAAAGGGCGAGCACGTAACCTCCTGTTGGTTCTTCTGTAGGTGTTGCAGCGTCCCTGGACGTCTCAGGGAGCCCGGGGAGTGTCCAAGTGGCCCGAGGTCAGACAGCAGTCCTGCCCTGTACTTTCACCACCAACGCTGCCCTCCTTAACCTCAATGTCATTTGGATGGTCATTCCTCTTGCCAATGCCAACCAGCCTGAGCAGGTACTTCTCTTGCATCCGGTGCCACCCCAAGAATATTAACATTAATCTTTTCAAAGGAGGCCCATCGGACAGCATCCCGAGTTCGGATTTGATCCCTAGAGGAAGGTGGCACTTTCAAGGCTCCTCTGCTGTTCTCCACCCCGCTCCTGCGTCAGTAGCCAAGTGTCAGAGAAGCGGTCCTCTCTGTAAAAGACGTAGAAAACTTAACAGATGTCAGGGGGTTCTTCTGAGAATTCTATGTAGGAACTTGAAGTTTTATCAAACATTACTGACAGGAAATACCAAGACTGAATGTATACCCAAGCAAAATATATTTGAAAAGGAAGAGACTGGAACTAGCATAGGTGGATGAGATGTGGTAATAGTAAGAAAGTAACATTAGATAATAGTGCTTGAATTATTTGGATAATTTCACAAGTATTTTAAAGTAAACAAAGCCAGCCAGCCACACTGGAGTCTCATATAAGTTAGGGTACGTGAAATTATAAGTTACTACCTAATAAGGTGTATCAATTATAGTAAAAGACCCTTAGAGATTATAGTAAAAATATAGTAAAAGATTATATAGTAAAAGATTATAGTAAAATGTGTGATACCTACTGAGAAAATAATGCTCAGAAAATTAAACAATTGCAGTTATGACTCCACCTTCATTGCCTAAGTTAACTCCTTTCTGTTATGAAGCTTTTCTGCTTCAATAAGCTTATTACTACCTAAATATATTTGATAAGCTAAATTTTCTGAAGGGATGTGGGTTGGCAGCAAAGGATGAGGACATAACCTCCTATTCGTTCTTCTGGTAGGTGAACAAATAGATATATTTAGTAGCTACTTCTTGTGTTTCTTTAAGCTGTGGAACTTTTGTAACTGGACTGAACCTTTGAGATCATTTTATTCAGACTTACCATTTTAGGAGTCAGTGACTGAGTCAAAGAGGCAAAGGAAGGCTTGACCCCAGTTACCCGAACAGTTGCTGGTAGAGCTGGGGTAGAACCGAGTCCCTCACTCTCAGCCCAAAGGGCTTTCCGCAGCACTGCTCTGAGTCCTCTCCCATGAATAGTTAACTTCAGTGATAGAAACTGACACCAGAACAGCAAGGAAGGGCTTGTAATTCTTCTCCCTTTTTATGACATTCATTTATATTCAGTCATTAACTGTGATCTATTATTTTGTGACCTAGGAGGCATGAGAATGGCAGTGCTAATTAAAAAAAAATTTTAATTGGAGCTGGTAAAAATATTTATGGGCTAGTAGTAGCATAGCAAAAAGATGAATTCTATATTCTGATGAGTTAGGTAAGGAGACAATGTTATTCCACTTTGGTACATAAGAATTTAGAATGTCTAGATACTTAGGGACAGGTATTATAGTAAGAACTCGGTGACAACTCTAAGTTAAAAATAAAACTCTTGAACGTTTCGTGCAGTCTGTTGCCCTCTAGATTGTTGTTACGGGTCTGGGAGGAGATGCAGCGGCCCGTCTATTTACTTTGCTTCTTTTGCAGGTCATTCTGTACCAGGGTGGACAGATGTTTGACGGTGCCGCCCAGTTCCACGGTAGGGTAGGATTTACGGGCACCATGCCAGCCACCAATGTCTCTATCTTCATTAACAACACTCAGCTGTCAGATACAGGCACCTATCAGTGTTTGGTTAACAACCTTCCAGATAGAGGGGGCAGGAACATTGGGGTCACCGGTCTCACAGTTCTGGGTGAGTGAGAGGAAATGTTCCAAGCACGTGGGCTTTACTTGTGACTCTCCTCTGAAGCAGATTTGCTTCTGCCTGTCCCATCCTCTCTGTCTGCTTGTGTCTGTCCCCTGTCTTCCCCGCCCCCAGCCGGCCTCGACTGCTCCCGCATGCCTCTGTCTCCCCACCTTCCTCCCTGTCAGGTAGCTCCCTGAAGGTGGCCTAAAATACCATCAGAAGTGGCCTCTCACTTTTCTTAAGCTTCTGAAGGATAGGACTTATTGTCGAGACCAAATTAAATCAGGATTTACATTTTGTGAATATGAAGCAGAAGTTGTAGCACATGTGAAAGTGCATTAACTGCTGCTCCGTGTCTGGGTACCCAGCAGGCTCACCAGTTCTTGATGTGCAGCTCTTGTTCTGGCATAATTTTAATCGCACTTCCTTTCACTCTCAAAACTGTCCTGTTTAAATGATAAATTGTATAATCAATTTGGTCTTAATACCAAGACCAGATAGACCTTTTCCCAGGTTATATAGGCAATGAACAGCAATCAAGTTTAGACTAAAATGTAGGTCTCTTTACTCATTCTTTCCATTATACTGGCAAGTTAGTACACGTAATGCTTGATTACATCCATTCTAAACATGTTCTGTTTCTCAATTCCACTGCCTCTGAAATAAAACACTACCTCCCAGGTGGATACTTATGGTACAAGTGGCTAAGTTCAGTTCATCAGGGAGACTGAGGAAGTACTTACCAATAGAAAAGGTTGTGCTTTTGATGGTCCCTCTTCCTACCCAAATCTCAGAATCTACTTCCATGTTCCTGACCCACTCTGTCCCTTTCTCTTCCCTTCGTTACTGAGTCCCCTGAGGACACCAGTGTTGGGGGTGGTTGCCATTTTTCTTCTCTGTGTGAGGGTATACTATACTATAGCCTCAGTGCCTTGTCCTCCCAGTTTTCAAACAGAATAAGGAAACTAGGAATGAGGTTAGAGATTCTATTCTAGAAGAATTATTCACTTTAATATATTAAAATTACAGACTTTAAAATACTCTGAGAGCTGAATACTATTGGAATTTAATATTATTCTGATGCTTATACCTGTAAGTTAGGTAACTAGCTTCCCACATTATCCAAGCTTATTTTTTCATCTTTTTAAATGAAGGAAAAAGCCTTTAATTTATTATATAGTTAATGCTACCTTCGAAGGATTATTTTGGTTTCCCCTGAGAGCACCACAGTGGCAACGGTGAAGGCAGTGAACTGAGGAGATTGGTTTGTCCCATCATGGCGGTTTAGGGTGCCCTGAGATTTTTTACTCTTCCTACCTGTAGGTTACTCTCATTGTCTCTCTTTCTGCACCTGCCTTCTTTCCTAGTGCTTCTGTATACTGCATTTATTTTTCATCCATTCATTCATTCATTTTTGCAAGGTTGAATACAATTACTGAAAAGCTATTAGCATTATAAGTACATCATTACTGGGATTTAATTTCTACTGCCATAGGCTTCCTCTGTACCTTCCTTTCTCCCTCTCTCCCTTTCTCTCCCTCTTTCTTTCCCTCTTCCCTCCCTTCCTCCCCTCCTTTCTTCTTTATGAATCACCACCTTCTTCCTTTTGTGTTCTTTTTCTTTGGTAATTTTTTGTTTCTTGTTTTTCGTGTCCTTATCTACATTAATGATTAGAAAATGCACTTACTGTCAAGTAGTAGGTGGACCTGAACCTTCCCCTGACGTGCCCCACCATTAAGCAGGTACAAAGTGAGTCTGCCTGGTTTTTGTTTGTAAAGCGATAAAGAACCTTGTTAAGTGGTCTGAGCCCGATAGTAGCCGTCAGGGTAAGTGGTTGCTCTTCCTTGAAATATCTTCTGTACAAGTGGCCTCTTTCAGTAATTAAGAAAAATTAGTTGTGGTGAAATACACTTAACATAAAAACATAAAATATACTGTCTTAGCAGTACTTACATGTCCAGTTCAGTAGTGTTAAGTACACTCCCTAGCGGCGCAACCATTCTCCATGACTCTTCCCTCTGCAAACTAACACTCTCTCCTTGTTAAAGCCACATGTCGCTCTCCCACCAGCTGCTGGAAACCACTGTTGTACTTTCTGTTTCTATGAATTTGACTATTCTAGGTACCTCATGTAGTGGAATCATACATCATTTGCTTTTTTATGACTAGCTGATGTCACTCAGCATAGTATCCTCAAGGTTCATCTACGTTGTAGCACGTGGCAGAATTTTCATACTTTTCAGGGCTGAACAATATTTTGTTATAACGATATACCTCATTTCACTTATGCATTCATCCATCAATAGACACTTGCATTGTTCCCACCTTTTAGCCATTGCGAATAATGCTGCTGTGAATGTGTGTATATTCAGTAGTGTTTTTAAAGGCAATATGTTGACAGAACATATGTAGAGGAAGCAGAGTGAAACCAAGACCATAAGATACCTTGAAAATGTGAAAATAAGATACCTTTTACATATTTGCTTCCTGCTAACTGAGGTCGTAGGCCCTGTACCTGCGCTCAAGCCCTGTGAATAGTACATGACTATCGACTGTCTTCACGTAGGTAGTTTCCTAGCATGTATTCCAAAAACAGTAAGGTTCTAGTGCACTGAGTCTTGGATGTTTTCTCTATTATTATTGGCTCACAGTGAATGCATACTTGATTGCTCACTCTGCCTGTTGTAGTTCCCCCTTCGACCCCTCACTGCCAAATCCAAGGATCCCAAGATATCGGCAGTGATGTCATCCTGCTCTGTAGCTCAGAGGAAGGCATTCCTCGACCAACTTACCTTTGGGAGAAGTTAGACAATACCCTCAAACTACCTCCAACAGCCACTCAGGGTATGTATGGTGTCGCTTTACTCATTTAATTAGTTACTGTGGAAAATTTTGATTCTAAGATTCACAAAGTAATTAACTTTAATAGATTTTGGAAAATAACATACCATATTTATAATTGCTGAAAAAGTTATTTGGACCACTTTGTGTTTTTAACTATAAAGAAGATAAAACATTTTATTGTGTCTTCTCATTGCTGATTTTATAAAATGTGTATTATCTAATGGTAACTATATGGTGAAAGATTTTCATAGTGAAGATTTTAAAATAGTGCAGTGGTAGCTTCATTGTATTGTTAACTGTAAGATAATCCTTGAAGTTTGTAACTGAGAATCCACTTCCTACTCGAGACAACTGCCTATTTTAGTAAGAGAAACATCAGCCTAATCACGAAAGGGTCAGTCATCCTGTTTTCAGCCTCAAGTCTAAGTGGAGGAGGAGGATGGGAAAGAGAACAGGAAAAGGCCACAGGTGGTCCAGGAGTTGACCACACCGGACAGGAAAACGTGGAGGAGGCATGAGTATCGTTGATGTTTCTCTACATGTAAAATCAGCTCATTAAATTTGATATTAAAGGAGATATCTTTGAAAAATTGAGGAAAGTTTATGAAGTAATATGATGCAAATTATAGAATTATATGTAAAATCTATTTAAAAAATAAAATTTGGCAGTCTGAGGTGTTACATCATCTATAATGCAGAACATGTTTCTTGTAGCATTTTCAGGGCAGATTTACAAACCCTAAAGAGTTGGCAGTTAATGGAGAGGTCCGAGACAACCTTAGTTATGTCTGATGAGTTTGAATCATGTGAAAGGAAAGTCCTGAACTGCATGGTGAAGTTTGACAGATTAGAGAACCGGGACCACCAACCACTTCAGCAGCTTCTAGGTTTTAAGAATCCCAACAGAAATATTAAGGGACCTCCCATCATCTTTTAATTAACCTATCCCAGATTTCATTATTCTTAAAAAATTCTTCCCAGCCCTGGCCGGTGTGGCTCAGTTGATTGGAGTGTTGTTCTATAAACCAAAAAGGCATGGGTTTCATTCCCGGTCAGGGCATGTGCTGGGGTTGCAGGTTTGGTCTTTGGTCAGGGCACGTATGATAGGGTTTCTCACTCACATCAGTGTTTCTCTCCCTCTCCCTTCTCCCTCTCCCTCTTCTTCCTTCCTTTCTCTCTGAAATCAACAAGCATGTCCTCTGGTGAGGGTTAAAAAAAACTTAAAAACTTCTTTTCACCATAATAACTTTTGGGTTACTCTGATAATGATTACTGCAATACCATTGTTCTCTACTGATTTTTTTTTTAATTGGGAAATGTTTTAGCTACACTGGGCTAGATAGTTTTATTTGTGTACTAAGTTGTCACTCTCATCATTGTAAGTGATATATTTAAAATAGATCTTGTCTTCAAATCCTGAAATTATATTCAAATTCTAGATTTTTCATTGACAGTTTTCTGTGACAGCTCACCTCTTGGGGCCTGTGTTGCCCTTTTGTAAAATAAGAGGGTTAAACAATATCTCTAAGATGATTTTTTCATCTTTAGATTCTATGATTTATTATAACATTTCTTCGAAATACTGGATTGAGTTTGGAATTAGAAATGAACATTTAAAAGTGTCTTGTTTGTATGTAAGTTACAAAATATCTGTAGAAAGAGCTTTCCATAACTTTGGTTCTGAATAAATATGTATCAGTCAAATTTATTGATATTTTCTTTGCAACTTAAATATTTTCTGATACTTTAGGGGTAAAAGGAGAACTTGAATACAAAGATGAAAATGTTTGTCTTCTATAACTCAAACTCTAGATTGGGTATAAGAATTACCTTAGATAATTTCATCTGTCATTATAATGCACATTAAATGAGTCCAAATTTTAATTTAAATTTACCTCTTTTTATTTTATTTTATTGATTATGCTATTAGAGTTGTCCTGATTTTCCCCCTTTGTCTCCTCCACCCAGCACCCCCACTCCCTCAGGCAATTCCCCCTCCATTGTGCATGTCCATGGGTCATGGGTATTAAGTTCTTTGGCTTCTCCATTTCCTATACTGTACTTTACATCCTCCTGGCTATTTTGTAACTACCTATTTGTACTTCTTAGCCCCTCACTTCTTCACCCATTCTACCCCTCCCTCTTCCTATCTAGCAGCCTTCTAGCAACTTCTTTTTTCTTGCTACTTTCAAGAGTCTCTTTTTATCTTTAAACTTTGGTATTTTAATTATGATGTGTCTTGGACTGGGCCTCCTGCGTCCATCTTGTTTGGGACTCTGTACTTCTTCCCTAAAATAGGGAAATTTTCTTTTACTATTTTTTCAGATACATTTCCAATTTCTTGCTCTTTCTCTTCTCCTTCTGGCACCCTTATGATGCGAATGTTGGACCTCTTGAAGTTGTCCCAGAGGTTGCTTTATACTATCCTCATTTTTTGGTATTCTTCTTTCTTCTTACTGTTCTGCAAGGTTTTTTTTTTTCTTT
This sequence comes from Tonatia bakeri, assembly GCA_004024845.1. Taxonomy (NCBI): domain Eukaryota; kingdom Metazoa; phylum Chordata; class Mammalia; order Chiroptera; family Phyllostomidae; genus Tonatia; species Tonatia bakeri. The sequence continues at coordinate 23,357 of PVIA01006873.1, read as the reverse complement.
CTTCCCTGTGGTCCAAATCATTGTTTTGGTTCTTGGCTTCATGCACCCTACTGTTGTTTCCCTATAAATTGGTCTTTATTTCAATTAGTGTATCCTTCATTTCTGACTGGATCTTTTTTATGCTGTTGAGGTCCTCACTAAGTTCCTTGAGCATCCTTATAACCAGTGTTTTGAACTCTGCATCTGATAGATTGCTTATCTCCATTTTTGTTTAGCTCTTTTTCTGGAGTTTTGATCTGTTCTTTCATTTGGGCCATGTTTCTGTCTCCTCATTTTGGAAGCCTCCCTGTGTTTGTTTCTATGTATTAGGTAGGGCTGCTTTGATTCCATATCTTGGTAGTGTGGCCTAATGTAGTAGGTATCCTGTAGGGTCCAGTGGCACAGCCTCCTCTATTATCCAAGCTGGGTACTCAAGGTGCACCCAAGGTGTATGGACTGAGTACATCCTCCACTTGTAGTTGAACCTTGGTTGTTGTTGGCAGATCAATCAATGGGAGGGATTTGACCACTGACCACCAACCTCTGCTCTCCATGGAGGATGAGCTGTGCAGGGGAAGGGTGGTGGTGCTCCCACCTGGTCTGTAGCTGTTCACTGGGTGTGCTGGCCCTGGAGATTTCCTGAGTGGTGCAGGTCAAGGTCAGCCCCACCTGCGTTTTGCCCTGGGGTACCTGCCTGAGCTATAAAGCAATCTGAGATGGCTGCTACTTGTGCTGGATTTAGAGATTCTCAGGGGAAGCTAAGCTGTGATTCTAATTTGACTGTTAGTAGTGCTGGGCCTTGGACTCACTGAAGCCAGCTGTTGCTTGTTTGATAGGATTCAGGGAGTTGTGAAGCATGAGCCATGACCAGCCATTTTTATGGAAAAGTAACTTGGGCAGTTCTGTAAGTTGGGTGGGTGGAGTCTCTGGGGATCTCCAAAGCAGATCAAACATGGGCAAACTGTTAATTAGCCAGGTTGATGGAGTCTCAGATATGGCACCAGCCTACTGGCTCTGTGGGGGGGAGGGTTTAGCAAAGGGACTATGGGCTCTTTTTGACCTGATGGCAGACCCTTCATTTCTCCCTGTATGCCACTGCTGCCTTACAAACTGCTACCCAGGTGCTGGAGCTCAGAGGGAGTGAGTCTCAGTAGGTGAGTCCATGTGTGGGTTCTTTAAGAGGAACTGCTTGGGGCTGTAGTAGTTTCTTCTACCTATTCAATCCCCACTGGTTTTTGCAGCCAGAAGTTGTGGGGACTTATCTTCCTGGCATTGGAATCCTGGGCTGAGGGACCTGGTTTGGGTCTGGGACTCCTCGCTCCTAAGTTATCCCTCCCGAATTTTTATCTACCACACGTAGGTGTAGGACCAGCCCATTCTGCCTCTGCACTCTTCCTACCAGTCTGGATAGATGTGGTTTCTTTAACTCCGCAGTTGTCAGACTTCCATTGAACTCAATCTCTGATGGGGTTCTGAGTGCTGGTTGTCCTATATTTCAGTTGTAACTTTGATGTGGTTGGGGAAGAGGCAAGCCATATCTACCTACGCTGCCAACTTGACCAGAAGTCTAAATTTACCTCTTGATAGCTACATTAATAAGCTAGATCTCAAAATAGTATTTAATCACAAAATCACACAATTTTTTTTCAGATTTACATTACTAATATGTTTGCATTTGCTTAATATAAACTGAAGATGTGTTCTCTGAGAAAAGAACATTTGACACCAGTGAGGAGCACCCCAGATGTCTGATTAGTGACAGGGGCATCATGTTTGGGGGTCAGCATTGTCCTTGTGTATAGGAGCTAGATTGAAGGCATTTCTTCTGGCTACATCTGAGACAGTTTGAACATTAAAATAAATACATAATCCATTGAGTAAGATGAGAGGCCTTGAATCTCTGTTGATATGCATAAATAAGTGGGGGAGGAGGGAAAGCATTTTCTTAGAGTAGAATACCTATTAATGTACATAGAAGGAATGATGGGATTAAGAAAGTCATCACTGATATCAAAATAGGGGACAAAAGTTTGATAAGGCACAAGATATCTATATAGTTCTAAAATATATCTTCACAAATTACTTGTTAATTGCAAAGAAAAAATAGTACAGTTAACCCTGGTACACCAAGGGTTTGAATTGCACAGGCCCACTTATATGCAGATTTTTTCAATAAATACTGTAAATGTATTTTTGTTCCTTATGATTTTCTCTATCTTACTTCATTATTAGGATACTGTATACAATACATATAACATACAAAATATGTGTTGGCTATTTAGGTTATCTGTAAGGCTTCTGGTTAACAATAGGCTATTAGTAGTTAAGTCTTTGTGGAGTCAAAAATTATATGCAGATTTTCTAGTGCTTGGGGTGGGGGCGTCAGCTCACCTAACCCCTGTGTTATTCAAGGGTCAACTGTGACTTTACAGTAGAGAGAGCTGGTGGATACCAGTTTAACCAGGTGACCAAAACATTGTTGATATGGTGACAAACTGCTATCCTGTGCCTTCGAATCCTGGGTTGGCCTAAAAGACCATGTGTTTTTTTCTGTAAAAATAAGACACATTTTTTTCATTTTCACCAATAACTTTATTGATTTGGGTATTTTTGAGTATGTCCGCGATGTTCTACATGGTATAACATTGATTGTTCTCAATTAATGTCTCTATTTGATTGCTATCCACATCAGCTGGTCTACCAACTATGGAGAATTGTCCAGTGATAAGTCTCTAGCATGAACCTTTGCAGCCACTCTTAACATGTTCAATCAGTCACAGTACCTTCTCCATACATGGCACAAATCTTTCTCTCTCTCTTTTTTTTGCATTTGTTTCATTTATTACCTTTCTTCAAATAATAAGGCATAAAATGCCAAAAATGCTGTGTATTTTCTTCCATATTCAATATTAAAATAGCTGCACAAAAATTCACCAATTTTTGTTTTTTTAAATGCTCACTGATATGACAGCTGTCACAATATAATCTAACAAAATTGTTTTGAATGAAGTTAAAAACAACTAAGCATCACTAGAGCCATCCTACCAGGGGAAAAAGGTGAATGAACTTTTTGGCCAACCCAACAGATGCAGAAGAGGTAATGCATTCGAGACCACATAGCTAGTAGGTGGTAAGGCAGATTGCAATGCAGGCTGTTTGAGTCTAGAACACGCCCAGAAGTGGTTCTGGAACTCAGGAGAGAGGATGGAAGTGGAAATGTACACACATTTATTTCTTTCTAATTCTGAAGGCATTTGAGTCCAGGTGCCTAGCTTGCATGGGATACAGTTGCTGAGACTAAACAGCGTAAGGGATGGTGTCACTTGTGCTTTCAAATTATGGTTCCACACTGTTGAGCTTTCCCTATTCTTTAAAAGAAAGAAGATCAAAAGATCATTTATTTTCCAGCTCCATTTTTACAAATTACTTCCATGCCAGAGCAGGCCCAGTGAAGTGACAGTTAGCCCATCTCCTTTCCGAAGGGCCGTGTGTGTGGCTGGAGTCAGTCTGGTGCTTGCAGAAGAGGTGATCCTGGCCCCGCCCTGCCTTCACTGCACAGACAGCTCGGAACATCTCCGGGTCTTTAATATGATGTCGTGATTTTAGTCTTTAAAATTCATGAACAAAAAAAATCTCTGCAAAAAAAAATTGAAAAGCTATCGATACCTCTTTAGTGTTTACTTTTATAAACACCAAAGAAATCTTTTGTTGATTTCTTTGGTTTTCTCATTTTCTCCCCTAAATCCTAACTCGATTGTCATTTTTCTGACAGACCAGGTCCAAGGAACAGTCACCATCCGGAACATCAGCTCTCTGTCTTCAGGTTTGTACCAGTGCGTGGCTTCGAATGCCATTGGAACCAGCACCTGTCTTTTGGACCTCCAGGTTACTTCCCGTAAGTATATAAAATTCTCATGTCCACTCTGGGTCTGAAACCAAGATCTTTGTTAAATGTGGGAATGCAGAGCACTGCCTAGTTGTTTTTAGATGGTTTGAAGATTAAATAAAACCTTGTTTGGTTTTAAACACTATTGAAAATATTTTAAGATTGTATTAATGTATGTTTCAGCCTTAGCAGTATGACATCTTCTTTATGACAAATGTCACCCTCCTCAGAGTCATTAGAATCAGATCAATTCTGATTGTATAATGCTGTAGACATTATAAAATCTGTAGCGACCTGTGGCCATGGCCAAGATAAGACCTTTCTGTATTTTCTCCAAATCCCTTATTTTGGCTTAATTATTGGGTAAATAGGCAGTGTGGAATTTTTCTCTTCAATGGGGAATTCTGGGTTATTTGAATTCTAGTTGCAAAAGAGAGTTCTCTGTCTAGGTTGAGGTGATGAGTTATCCCACTGACTGCTGGGTACATTGGGGCAGATAAGGCAGGTTAGGCAGCTACCATCTTTTCCCTGTTCTGCTGTAGGTGCAGCTCTCCTGAAGCTGTGAGTCATGTAACTGTTCGTTCCCTAAATACACGTGAGCCTGCTGTGTGCCAGTCCTAGCCACTGGGGCTACAGGAAGCTAGGGGAGGGAGGTTAACTTTATGTGTATGCAATACTTGAGGCAATTTTGTACATTTTAAGAAGATTCTTTAGTAAACTTAAGCTTGTAAAGTCATACAGATATATACTGTTTTTCTCTCTCTCTTTTTTAATTTTTTGTTCTTTAAATATGCCTTAAATATATTTTGCAGCCCAGCCCAGGAGCACTGGACTAATAGCTGGAGCCATTGGCGCTGGTGCAGTTATTACCATTTTTTGCATTGCACTAATTTTAGGGGCATTCTTTTACTGGAGAAGCAAAAATAAAGAGGAGGAGGAAGAAGAAATTCCTAATGAAATAAGGTTTGTGTGTCAGATAATTTGTCTTTCTTAGCCAACCTCTGTTGGCTTCTGCTGTTGTACTTCTACTCAGTTGGGCAACTGAACTTTCTTTGCTTATTTTACAACTGTGCTGGCCAAGAGAGTTAAAATGGCTAAACAATATTTTCTTGTGTGATAACACTTTGCCTCATGGCTCCAGTCAGCTTTATTTACTGGATCGTGAAAGGGGAGGACTAGGAGGACACAAGTGAATAATGCCCCGTTGTCCTCCCATATCTCCAGGGTAAGTGGGGTTAGGTGGCAGCCACAGTAGAAGAGTTAGAACACGTGTTTCACGTTGACACATATTATACATGGGAACATGAAGCCAGAAGGAATACTGTAGAGCATACCAGTACCCATACACAGATAGACCAAAGCATTATGGCTTGGTGTGACACACAGTTCAACCAAGAATATGAACATCTTAAGAAAACAATGCCAAAGCGACCTTTAAAGTTAAGTGACTCTTGTCATAGTGTGGAGGTAATGGGGGTTCAGGCTCAGTCTCAGATTGCATCATGTCACATCCTTATTGAAAAGGCTTTAATGGCTTTAGTCTGCTTAGGGTTACGTACGCAGCCCTTCGGAATTCAGCCCCCGCCTGCTCCCCTGGTCTTATCTCCCGTCACTTTTGTGATCACTTTGTCTTCTGGTCTGTTCTGTATTCTCTCATGCCTCAGGGCCTTCGGTCAAGCCTCTGTCCTCTTCCTGGGATATACTCCTTCCTTTTTCATCCATCTCTTCAGTAAATTCCTTGATCTGATTCAAGACTAGTCCAGGCATCACCTCCTCATATAAGTTGACTTTAGCCCTCCACCCAGCCTTGCAGACTCCCAAATGTTCCGGCATTGATGGTCACCCCTATTTGACCATAGGTTTCTTGACTATCAGAGCTGTGTATTTTTTACATGAAACATCTAGTGGAATAGTACTCAGTAAATGTTAAATGAATTAACATCTTAAATTAATGACTTCTCTTAGCCTCTTCTAATTCTTGTGGGTTTGGACTGTGTGCAGGGGCAGATCTCATGCCAGCATGAGGTCACTGTGGAAAACCTCTCTTCAGCAGACCACAGTCATTGCTCAGACGCCAAAGTGCAGTAAGATCAGGCCAACTCGAAACATCTCTTGAAGTTCTTCACACCCTACCTGGTTTCCTGGCTGACAGCAACTAGCTCAGTGAAATTCTTCATGGACTGTTTTCCTATTTGGAGCAAATATGTATAATTTGCTCATGTAAAAATACCAATGTGTTTTTTTAGTTAGGTTGGAAGATACAAGTGAGAGATTTGAAATGACCTTTCCTTGTCCTGGAGATTGAGAAGCTGAGGGAAATTTTCTGGAGCAGTGTTTCAACAGGAATGGATGTTAAAGCCAGGCCACCAGAGCTGCTGTGGCCTATCCGGAGGATTCGTAACTCACAGACATGTTAGCCTTAGCATAGAAGAAAGAGTCTTGGTAGAATAAACCTGAAGTAAATCCTAGTGCTGACTTTATTTTGTTCTTTTTCAGAGAGGATGACCTTCCACCTAAATGTTCTTCTGCCAAAGCATTTCACACCGAGATGTCCTCCTCCGAGAACAACACATTGACCTCCTCCAATACCTTCAACAGTCGGTACTGGAGCAACAATCCAAAAGTCCATAGAAACACAGACTCATTCAACCACTTCAGTGACTTGCGCCAGTCCTTCTCCCTGCACTCAGGCAATGCCAACATACCATCCATCTATGCTAACGGGAGCCATCTGGTGCCAGCTCCACATAAGACTCTGGTTGTGACAGCCAACAGAGGGTCGTCACCACAGGTCACATCCAGGAACAATGGCTCAGTCAGCAGGAAGCCTCGGCCTCAGCACACACATGCCTGCACTGTCAGCAGAGCGACCCTGGAGCGAATCGGTGCCGTCCCTGTAATGGTGCCAGCCCAGAGTCGGGCCGGGTCTCTCGTATAGGACAAGAGCCAATAGAGCATTCAGAAAAGAACCAGTGAAATGCTCCACACAAGAGGTTGGGTGTTGTGGGTAAGTGCTGGGAAAGAAACTCTTTCCTTACCATGATTCTAGTAAAAAGCACAAGAAAGCCAATGCTGTCACCTGGCCACTAAGATTTGTGACACGAACCAGACTGCTCGGTCATGAAGACTTGTTTCCCCACCACAGACGTCCCAGGGTTCTACTCAGAAAGCTGGATCTCAAAGATGTGCCAAGCCAAGGAAGAAGATATAAGAGCAGAATAGCATGAAAAATCTAAATTACATTCAGGCGGGTTTGTTGTCTAGTTCATGCCTAACGTAATAGTTTTTCAAGAGACTAAAGTGCCAGATGGAGTTTAAATAATGAAATTATTCTAAAAGATAGGCGTCTTTAGAAAAATAATGAACATCCTGGGATATCTCCCAGCTCTCCCCATTCCCTCTTTCTGTAGAGGGCGAATAGCATGAATGGTTCCTATCTGTCCCAACAGGGCTGGCTCTTGTGTCACAGAATCAAAGCTTTTTACACAAGCAAAATTCGGTTAGAAATGGGAGAAAACAAAAGAAACTTCTTTGACAAGCCCACTTATATTTATTTATTTTTTGAACCACCAATTTCATATTTAGAATATTGCTCTGTTGACAGATTCTTGCCTATGTTTTGTCCAGGGCTTGCCATAGATCCATGACAGTTACTGTTCATTATTTCCTGGGAAAGTTTTTTTTTTTTTTTTAACTATTGGTTTTTTAAAAGAATACATGAGGGGCATTGAACGAGGGAAAGAGAAGACTGTTACTAACACCATGTTCAGTGACTATTCTTAGGGCCCACAGAGGTCCATCACGAAAGAGGCAGGTGTGGGGGCAGCACAGGAGAGAAGGCAAGCAGGTCCCAGGGCCCCGAGCTTTCCTGGCTGCCTCTCGGGGCAGTGTCCAGGTCTCCCTGCCATCACACTTGGTTACTCATAATGAGGGCAGCACCTGATCGATGCCTTTTGTCTTGAGGTAGACAACTTTCTCCTTGTTTGACAAGTAGGGGTTAGGTTAGTAGGTTGTTACAGGGCAGATGTTTTCTTTCTTTTATTCAAAATAATTATTTTTGCAAAAGATGATACTGAAACAAAAAGGATGTATCTTCAGGTACGTTCCTGGGAGGGTCTGCCCTGTATTTTTCAGAGCTCAGGGTTGCAGTTGTGTCCAAATGCATTTTACACCCCTATAAAGAGACTCCTTGTGTGATTAATTACCTGGTGTGGCTGGCCGTGGAGTTCAGCAGGTAATGTACAAACTCCCCACTCTATTTTGTGCTGTGTAGAGCTGGCCATACTTGGATTGGTGACTATCTTGCCTTAATCACATTTTAAGCAAACACAAATGCTTTCTTCCCAGAGTTAAAAAAAAATCATTTATGATACTGACCCCATGATTCCATAAGAGCGTCTTTTCTTTTCCCAATGTTGTTGCTCACTCCCTCTCCCTACTATGTCTTTTGCCCTCTTTTCTTGCAAGCATCGCCACCACAGGGAGTGGTCTCCTGATTTCTAGACTTACTTGAGTAAATGGAAACCAGCAGCTGCTGCATACACTGTCTCCAAGAGGGCTAAGCTCGGAACCTAACCATTCCGATATTGATGAAAAGCTAAATTTACTTTGGCATTACTTATTTTTTTATTTGATGGTTCTTGACTTTGTAAAAATTTAAATGTGAATGTATATCCTTTTTCATAAAGTGAAAATACCATGACACAGAGAAGATGATAATGTCAGATATTGTTTAGAAAGCATTTATCTTGCATTTCTTTATTCTTTCTAATTATCTAAAATTTAATAAAAGTTTATTCATATAAAAACAAGTTGTCGTAATTATCATAATACTATCAAATAGATGATTTTGTGTTCCTCCTAATCTTATAAGCACTTTCCAATCTGTTAAATAGTTTTCATAGTTATTCTAATGAACATGTAATATGAAGTTTGTCCAGAAGGTATCCAGCCATGTAATATGAAAAATAGAGACATTTATTGAAGAAGATACATGAACCATTGTACACAGGACAATGATGCCTCAGTCTTCTTCAAAGTACGCACCTTGGTACCTCACACAGTTCTCCCAGTTGCCATCAGCTGCCCCATTGTATTTTCCTAAATCTCACTGATGGTGTGAAATCTCTTCCCTTTCAAAGGTGATTTTAGTTTTGGGAAAAGACAGAAGCTGCAGGACACCAAATCTGGGCTGTCAGGGGGTTGAGTCACCTGGGAGATTTGACGTTTCACAAAAAAAGTGTGCATGCGACGTGATACGTGAGCAGGTGCATTGTCTTGATGAATCTGTCAATCACCAGTTGCCCATAGCTGCGGCCTCCTGAGCCACCCAAATAGTTTCCAAGGAGGATTGTTCCAGCTTAATGCAAAATTTGATGTAGTTTCATTGCTTTACTCACTCAGTCATGTTAGATGCAACAGCCACACAGTACACATGCTCCCTCAATGACATCTACCGCCCCTACTGACTAGTACAATGAAGTCGTCATTGTCCATGCATGCACATCCAGTCCTCTCTCCTTGGCTGCCCGGTTACATCGATCTTATGCAAACCATTCTCATTATAGTAACAATGACTGGACTTTTTCCACGCAGACCAAAAATTACTTAACTTTTGTTGTTAGAAATTTAAGTTGGACCCAATTCTCACATGTGTGATTGCAGGTGTAATGACCTTTCCTACATACTGAGCTATTTTTACATTTCATATTTCTTGCTCTTTTTAAGCCCTGAATCTATGTCACCTAAACCAGTGCCTAATGAGAGTGTTGAGTAGTGAATGACTGATGATTTCAGAACTGAAGTTGCCAAGTGTTATTTCAGAAAGTTAGGATCATGATCCTAACTCTTGCCATACAGAGGTGTGGGCAAAAGTAGGTTTGCAGTTTATATGGAAAAAGATATGCGGGTTTTGATTATAATAATACCAGAATAAACTGTTTCATATACTCACAACTGCAAATGTACTTTTGTCCACCCCTGTATATTGGATTATTCCTTTGTTTTAACTTTTATTTGAGATAAGTGTATGTTTACATGCAGTTTTAAGAATAGGTTTCCATACATCTTTTACTTAGTTTCTCCCAAGGGTAGCATTTTGCATAGCCATTACACAGTATTGTAAATCAATATTCCATCAGCCTTATTCAGATTTCAGATTTCAGCAGTTACACATGCACTCATGGGTGTGCACACACAGTTATGTGCAGTTTTGTCATGTGTAGGTTCATGTGACCGTCACCATGGTCACAATACAGGGCTCTCTGTGCTTCTCTTATGTAGTGACAGCTTCTCTCTCTTCTCCAAGTCCCAAATCACTAACCCACTCTTTATAATTTTGTTATTTCAACAATGTTCTATAAAGGATATAAGGATGTCCTGCAGTATATAACTATTGGTTTGTTTTTTTTTTTTTCCGCTCAGCATGATTTTCTGAAGGTCCATCAGGTTTTTCCACGTATCAATAGTTCATGCCTTTTTATTGCCAAGTAGTATTCCAAGGCACAGACATACCACAGTTTGTTTAACCATTCACCCATTGATGGATATGAAGGGTATTCGAGTTGTTTACAGTTTTTTTACTTTTACAAATAAAGCTGCTGTGAATATTTTTCTTTACTGTGAACATTTTTGTACAGGTTTTTATGTGAATGTAAGTTTTCATTTCTCTGAGAGAAATGCTTAAGAGTACAGTTACCCCAGCACTATTAGTTGAAAAGTCTGTCCTTACTCCAGCGAACTTTTACACCTTCGGAAAAACTCACTTAGATACATTTGTGTGTCTCTAAGTTTTCTAGATGATCCACTGATCCGTGAGTCTATCCCTCTGTTACAGTGGGGAGGGAGACACCCAAGGCAGTTCCCGCCTCTGTTCTTGTCTCACTGGCAAGGGAATAATTCAAGTGAGAGACAACACGAATAGTGGAAATGAGAGCAAGTTCATGTATGAAGTGCATACAAGGACGGAGCTGCAAGCAGGCACCTGGAAAGACTAACTGCCCCACATAAAGAAGAAAGAATGTTGTTAGGAAGTTTGTTAGTAAGTTAGCGAGTTTGTTCTGTACACTTGGGATGAGGCTACAAGTGGGTGCTTAGCTAATCTAAGTATACTGGCTATTGGAGTTCAGGGGTTTTATACCTCATCTGGCCTCTAGGTTCCTCTTCCTTTCCCCTGTTGGGAATACAGTAGAGCTTACAGAGGCTTTCTTTCTCAGTTAGTAAAGGTTCTTTGTCTTTTAGTGCAGTTGTTACAGAGGCCCCTTTCCCAGCACAGGCCCCCCTCTTCCTCCTGTGCAATTCCCACCTTGTGATGTTCAGAGCACCCGGCAATCCTAGTAAGATTGTTACAAAAGCCCCTTTTCTCAGCTCAGTATCAAGGGCTCTCCCCTCCTTCTGTGCTATTTTGCTTGTGATGCTTGGGACCCCCCAGCAATCTTATCAAACTGGGCTCAGGACTGCTGAGTTAATTGGTGAGACATGTTGATTTTATCCTCCTATATTAAGTTCTTTGTTAAATTGTAATGGTGAGGGACCTGCCTTTATTTCTCCTCTGGTGGCTCATTCCTAGCTGCTACCTAACACTTCCAATGATAATATGCTGACCACAGTAGCTATTAACAAGCTTTAAAATCAGGTAGAGCAGTTTCTCCCACTTCGTTCTTCCCTGTCAAAATTGTTTTAACTATGCTAGTCCCTGTGCCTTTCCAGATAAATTTTAGAAGCAAGTAGTCTGTGCCTACAAAACACCAAGATGTTTTAATAGGAATTGCATTGAACCTATTAATTTGAGAAGAACTGTCATCTTTGCTATTTTGAATCTTCCAGTCCATGAACATGGTATTTCTCCATTTATATATGTCTCCTTTGATTTATTTCTTCAGCATTTTGTAATTTTCAGAATGTAGATTCTGTACATGGTTTGTTGGATTTGTCCCTAGATAATTTTTGAAGCTATTATAAATGTTACTGTTTTAAATTTTGGTTTCTATATGTTAGTTCTTGGTGAATAGAAATGTTAACAAAGGAAATGCAATTGCATTATATATGTTGATTTTATATTTTGTAACCTTGCTGAACTCTCTTCAGAGTTTGTTTCTTTTCTTTTTTTGTAGATTCCTTGAAATTTTCTACATTCATAATCATATCATCTACAAATAGGGATAGTTTTATTTCTTCCTCTTCCATCTGTGTGCCTTTTTTTGCAATATTATAATGGTTAGAACTTATAAAAGTAATGGATGATATTGTCCTGCTCCAATCTTAAGGGGAAATAATTCATTTTTTTAACAATTAAATGTGATGTTAGTTGTAGGTTTTTGTAGATTATTTTTTCAGTTGAGGAAGCTTCACTCCACTACTAGTGTGCTAACAGTGTGTATCATTTATCAGTGTTGAATTTTGTCAGATGTTTTTTCTGCATCATTTGATACAATAATATGATTTTTTCCTTTGGCCTATTGATAGGCTGGATTAATTGACTAATTTTCAAATGTTGAACCAGCATTGTGTACTTGGAATAAATTTTAGTAGGTCAGGGCTTGTAACTTTTTTAAACATTGCAGAATTTGATTTGTTAATATTTTGCTGAGGATTTGTGTGTATAAGTGCATGGAATTCTCTAGTAAAATCTTCTGTGCCTAGAGATTTCTTTTTCAGTTTTTAAATTACTGATTGAATTTTTTAGTGGTCATAGGGTTATTCAGGTTACCTATTTCACCCTGACTGAATTTTGGTAATTTGTAGGTTTTGAGGAATTGGTGTCCTTTCGTGAGAGCAGAATTGTACTGATAGCTCGTTTCATTCCTGATGATGATGATCTGTGTCTCTTATCTTTTTTATTTTTATCAGTTTAAAACAGTCAATTTTACTGATTTTTCAAACAAATCACTTTTTGTTTTACTAATTTTTTTCTATATTTCAGTTTTATTGATTTTTTTTCTCTTCATTATTTCCTCCCTTCTGCTTGCTATGGGTTTATTCTTATCTTATTTTTCTAGTTTCTCAGTGGGGGGAAAGATTATTGATTGGAAATTCTTCCTCTTTTCTAATGTAAGCTTTTAGGGCTATAATTCCCTCCTTGGTACTGGTTAGCTTCATCTATATAGTTTGACATGTTGTATTTTTGTATTTATTTGATTCTATGTGTTTTAAATTTTCCTGTGAGAATTCCCTTTTGGAATTATTTAGAAATGTGTTAATTTGCAGGTTTTTGCAGACTTTGTGGTCTTCCTGTTAATGGTTTGTAGGCTGAAGTCAGAAAAATAATCTATTGTTTCAGTTCTTCCAAATCTGTGGAAGTGTGTGTCACAGCCCAGGACACACTCTGTGTCGCCCTTGTTGGGTGGAATGTTCTGAATATACCAATTAGGTTCAGCTGATTGCATTGATCAGTTTTATATTCTTACTGATTTTCTATCTAGTAATTCATTTGCTGCAATTGGGGTGTTAAAATCCACAACTGTGGTTGCAGATTTGTCTGTTTCTCTTACCAGCTTTATCATTTTTTGCTTTGTGTATTTGAGGCATTTTTGGTGGGTGCACATATGTTTAGAATCACTGTGTCTTCCTGGCACATCAGTCCTTTAAATCATTATGTGATGTTCCTTTTTATCTCTAGTAATTTTATTTGCTCTGAAGTCTACTTTATCTGGATATCTCATGCACTTTTAAAATTAAAGTTGTTTGCACAGTATGCCTTTTTTCATCCTCTTTCAATATCCCTATGTTATTAAAATAATTGAAATGAGTTTCTTGTAGACAGCATATTATTGGATTATAATTGTGTCCATTCTGAAAATATCTGTCTTTTAATTTGTATATTTAGATCATTTACATTTAATGTAATTAATGATGTGTTTAGGACTTAAATCTATTTTTTTTCTGTTCCCTCCTTCTATCCTGTATTTTTTCTCTTTTCTTGACTTCTTGTGATCTACTTGAACAATTTTTAGTATTCCTTCTTGATGTATTTGTAGTGTTTTTGAGTATATCATTTTATATGGTTGGGGGTTTTAGCATTTACTTTAGATGTTACAATAGGCATACATAACACATCACAGTCTACTTGTGTCAACATTTTACCACTTTGAGTGAAGTGTGAAAATGTACTCCCATATATATATATCCCTTTTGTTTCCCCACTTTTAAATATCTTTTTCTTTATCATAAGATGATGTATAATTTTTGTTTCAATCATCAAATATGATTTTTAAGACTCACGAGAAGTCCATATTTCTGTACTTTTTTGATTAGACTTTCTTCCTGACTAATGGTCCTAGATTCCTCCTTTCAGCTTTTCCTTTCTTTGAAGAACTCCCTTTGGCCAATTTGTAAGGCTAGGTCTGCTAGCTACCAATTCTATTTGTTATCTTTTATCTGATAATGTCTTTATTTTCCCTTCACTCCTCACTGGATATAATATTCATGGATGACAGTTCTTTTCTTTCAGCACTTGAACAGTTTGGGAAACATTCAGCCATTATTTCTTAAAATACTCTTTCAGCCTTACCCTCTTCCTCATATCCTTCTGGGACTCTGATGATGGATCTCTTGTCATTGTCCCACAGGTTCCTGAGGCTTTGTTCACTTTTTCCGTCTATTTTATGTCTACTGTTTAGGGTAAATCCTGGTGATCTGTCCTCAGGTTTACTGATCTGTCTTCTGTGATTTACTCTCTACTACTGAGCCACCTAGCCAGTTTTTTATTTCAGTTGCTGTTATTTTTCAGTCTGATAACTTACATTTAATTCTTTTTAAAACAAATTTTAATTATTAAATTACAACTTATATTGAGGTATAATTTACATATCATAAAGTTTGTTTATATAAAGCATACAATTCGATAGTATGCCATCTTTCTCTTCTTGAGTTCTGCTACTCCTCAGACTTTGCTCCAGGCCTGTTCGTTTTCCCTTGAACTGACTTTTTTTCTTTTTTTCTACACCTTCCACCTGTCTCCAGGAGACAGATAAGGGAGTCCAGATACTCTGTCCCTCTTAAATACTTTTTTTTCAATCTAGTAAGAAGTGACTGCTGCTTCTCTGTGGCGTTCACTGCATGGGAGGGGCCGGTCACAGTCTGTGTTGTACTCCTGTGTTTGTGTACATGATCGCTCTCCCCTGCCAGACTGCCAACTGAGTTATTCCACGGTCATTTTTGGTCCCTTACTATGTGTGGAACCCTGTTCTGGGTGTTGGAGATAAAAACAGAAAATAAGGCAGGCAGCTATCCTCAAGGAGTTTATATTACAGGAAGAGAACAGACCCATAAAGAAATAATTGTGATTAGTATTATAAGTATACAAGTGAATGTTTTTGCAAGTCCAGGCAGGTGGGACGATCTCTTCTATATTTTCATTGTGTTCATATTTAGCGCATTGCTTCACTAAGAGAAAGTGCTTGAAGGATATGCTAAATTGTTGCCACAAAATGTGTGATTGGTTTCTGAATCTCAGGTGTTAAAATGGCAGTCAGATATCAGAAAGCAGGGGTGCCTCGGAGTCACTCACCCAAGGGGAGAATGAATGCACAGATTCCCCGGGAGAATTTGATGTTGTATTAGAGGTGCAGTATTCTTTGGAAAAGCTGGAGAAATCACGTACTATATATAGTGATTTGAGAAATGCCATGTTAAATAGTAGCAATTAAGTATTTTACATAAAAATAATAATAGCTATTACTCATTTTGTGCCTTCTACGTGATAGGCCTTTTAAAAATGCATTTAAGTATTAATTCTTTAACCTCCTCATAATCCTATGTGGAAGATATCATCACTTATATTTAATAAGTCCAGACACAGAGGCTAAGAGTAGCTAAGCAACTCGTAGTTAAGTGACTAGTAAGGAAACTGCCAGTTGTTCTTTTCTTTTTAAAAAAAATTATTTTATTGTTGTTCAATTACAGTTGTCTACATTTACTCCCCACTGCTCTCCCCGCACCCTAGTTTTCTCAGTAGGTACTCCTGTTTTAGTAAACCAGTGTCTGAAAAGAGATCTGAGGTCTTTGTCGTTTTGCCTTCTAATACCCCTCTTTTCAATAAGTCATCTAACTTTTGGACAAACCATCTAATTTGTGTCCAGTACTTGACAGAAATATATTATCTTAAAGAAAAAACACCTCACGAACCCAAAATGGCATCACTCATGCTAAAACCCCACAATACCAAACTTAGATTTAATACCTGATCCAATTTCAGTCTCCGTCTCTCCTGGAAATGTACCGTATTTGCCATGTATAATGCACACTTTTTTGCCCAAATTTTTACAGGAAAAATAACAATGTGTATTATACATGGGTAGTACCAATTTAGTATCTATATAAAAATTTTGAATTATTTCAGTTATGCTTATGCATTAAAAGTATAACTCTAGAAAGCAATAATGATATCCGCATGCAAAGTAATACCCTAGAATGCAATAATTGGTTTTATATATAAATAAAAATTGAATTAAAAAATTAAAAGATGTTTTTCCTGAGAGTTTGGGCCAAAAGTGTGGGTAGGCATTATACATGGGAGCACATCATATGTGGCAAAATACGGTAATGTAATGAACCAGTGTGTAATTTTCCAGCCCAGCAGCAGTCAGGTAACCTGTGCAGTGGCCTTCTCTCTCCTTCACAGAGGCAATCTGCGTGATGAAAACCCTTCCAGTTCCCTTCCCCCAAAGAGAGGTGTCCTGGCCCCAGAACAATCCACTCTAAACTTCTTAGTCCCACCCTCTTTCTGCCTATATAGGTAGCACTCATTTTTCAAAGTTGGAACACTCTGCAGGGTTCCTTGAATTTATATCCTCAGGCTATAGTCCTCAGGATCGCCCAAATAAAACTCTTTCTTAAATTTACAGAGATTCAGTTTCTTTTCATGGGCAGAAGGTAATACAATCTAGAGAAAAGGTGATTTGTAGATTCTGTGTATGTGGTTGTTTACAGCTTGACCTCATACCCTTATGCCCTTATTTATGCCCTTGTAAATACGTATAATTTCTCCATTTGGGGTAAAGGCAGGGCACAACCTTCTGGCTTAACCATAGACATTAGTGATGGAGACAAAGTTATTAGACAAAGCAGTAAATGTAAGTGCCTACTGTGTATTTAACACTGTAGGTTCAGTTGATATCTGATTAAGTTTGGCAGGTTGGCTATTTAGATTAGATAATTTAGCTTAAAATAATTTATATTAAAGCCACATTTTAATACTAGCCATCATTTTTTCCCCAAGTTCATCGTATTTATAGCAGTGTTGCATTTTGGGCTTGGACAAAATTATTTGTTCATGTCCATGTTCATGGACAGTTGCAACTTGTTAGACAAGTTGTAAAATTCTCTAAGGCTCAAATTCATCTACGAAATGGAGAGAATAGTGTTTGTTACTCATGAGAGTGTGAGGACTCAGTAACGATCTGTCGTAGTGAATACTCAGTATCAGCCATTAGCAGTAGTAGTAGTTCAGAAGCTTTGCATTTCTAGGCGACAGACAGCTCAGTCATTTGCACTCACTCAGAGTTCCAACCCTTCTTGTCAGAGGCACTATCTGAGTGCTGCTGCATACAAACCAGCACTTGGAGACTCTGTTTAAGAGAAAGGAAAAGACTCCAATTATTGTCTGTCTACTCAAGCAGTCCCTTGTTTCCTATTTTTTTTTCACATTTCATTCCAAAAGAGCACCTCTGTGTTCTGATTACCATCAGTTTTAAATCACTGAGGAGAATTGGTAGGGTGGGAAAACATCAACGGTTGTAGAGCAACTACCGTATACCAGGCAGCATGCTAATCACTTTGTTGTGTCCCACTTAATCCTCATAGCACACTTCCAAGTTTGGTGTTTTGCTAATTTCATAGATGACATCGCTGGGGCTTACATAGGTTAAGCAGTTTGCTCAAGGTCACAACGCCAGTAAGTTGTACAGCCAAGGATATTGCTCATTTATTGCCCTAGACTGCCCTTCTATTAAGATAGTTAATAAGTATTAACAATCTGGACACTGCTTCGAATTTGCCATAGCAAAGAACTCTAAATTCCTTCCAGTCATTCTTTGCCTAAGCATTTTTTAATGATTGAAACAAAATTTCCATCTCTGACTTTTTAGACCATTAAAACAATTTTCTCCACACAGGTAAACTTTCTGAGTCTTCCTTTTTAATTTCTACACAGTTAGGGAGTCTCACTGCCTTTTAGTTCTTTCTCATCCATTTCCTAGGGTGTTTGCAATGTGCACGAAATACTAGTTCCCTCACCACCTTTAGCTCTGTAGTCAGAGCTATTGGGAGAGAAGGGGGAATTTGATGAAATTTTCTTAGGCAAGGAGTTTGCAGGGGTTCCAAGAAGTCCCTGGAGGCACATGGTGATTTGGAGGGAGCAGCTTACTGAAAGGACACAGGTATTACCCTGGGGCCTCAGTGTCAAACTCCAGCTCTGTCACTTCCTTCCTGACTTTCAGCAAGTTGTTCAGTCTCTCTGAGCCTCACTTTCTTCATCCGTAAAATGAGGATCGTAATTCCTAACATCATAGTTGTGAGGATTTGATTGGACAACATATGTAAAATGACAGAGTTCTTGATAAAGTGATTTACTTTAGAAGTAATTTATTTGAATTTTATAAGGAGGAGGGGAAAACTCCAATGTAGAGACTAGGGAAGAAATGCTGATTTGTATATTCCTGAGCCATGGATGTCGGTGAAAAATTGTGTAAAAAGTTAAACCCTGTACCAGTTAACTAACTATACATGTCTTTGGGGCTAGTTGGCCCATTGGACAGTACTTATAACCTCTTGTTCTAGAACAGATCTATTTCTAGCACCTCTGTAGGCTGATCCAGCCTGACACTCTCCTCTGCGGGATAGGACCTCCTGTCCAGAAGCCATGTGCCAGGCACTCTTGGCACTTTACACTACCAGCTCATTCTCATCCTCACAACTCTAGGTAGGTACTGAGACAGGGCACATGGAGAACAGCTGCAGTTGATAAAAGCTTACAGGAACTACCAAGAAGTGAGTTCCCCCCCTCCCATCACATTCCCCCTCCCCACGATTTATGACTTAAAACAGGCAGAAACAGGCTGGATCCAACACGGTGACTAATTTCATCCAACGTAACCCCTAGCCTCAAATACACTCATTGTAATACATTAGGGTGCCAAACAACACACCCCAGAACCACCGTCATCAGAAAAGGAGAGCCCACATAAGGACACAAAACGTCCCGGGAGTTCCTCTCCTGCCTTTCTGGGAAGACCCTGAGTATTCCTACCCTTCGCTGAATATCCTACCTCCTCAGCCCCAATTAATTAAATGAACCTCAACAAAGGAAGCAAATTCTGCTAAAGGGGAGCTGTTCTGTCTCACTGCTTCACTGATGCACTCACTTTTACTTTGAACTATCTGCTGGCTCAAATTTGAATTCTTTTCCCATGCAAAGCCGAGAACCCACGGTGGGGCACGGACCAATGGAACCCCTGCATCCCTGCGATTACTCTCTTTTACAGGTGAGGATACGAGGCACAGGTGAGTAGGCTGAGCTTCCACGGCAGTAGCAGAGCTGGAACCACGATTCGGAGGTGGGCAACTTGGTTCTTAACTACCATACTGTGTTTTCTGGTCTATGTGCTTCCTGAAGAAGACAATGTGCATTTTTTTATCATTTTTAAATTAAGAGAAAGACTTGGATGGTTTAGATCAGTACACCCCTCTCCCCAGTTCTCCTTACAACAGTCTGGGCTTAACTTTTGGAGAGGAGGGGGGAAAGGCTGGTTCCAGCATCTGACTGCCTCTGCTAGGTTCCTCTGAAGTAAACGGAGCTGAAAGTCCTCACTGTGTAACCACCCAGCCCACCCCCTGCTCAGCTCGAAGTCATGAGCAGGCCGTGAGTCTCTGCACAACCCCAGAGGCTGTAGAGGAAAGCTCTTCATTAACAATGCATTGATTTGTGACTGCACTTTTATAAAAAGAACAGTTTTAATAGAGGCTTCTGCAGCTTTTTCTTTTAAGTGTAGTGTTTCTGGTTACTTGCAATGTACTGAACAGGAATGAACTTTTAGATGGGTACAAGGAATCTTCAGATGTGTTGCTGCTAGCACTTCTTTTTTCATTCAGTAGAAGGGTGAAAAGAATGTGAAATTTCAGGGAGAATTATCAGGAAAGAGAATTTCTTCTCGGTGGATGAAACAAAGCCTAAAGGGGGGAACATCTTTCACTCAGCTCCGACTTTAATTTATTCCCTATGATGGAAAAAATTCCTGTCTTGTCTGAAAGAGAGAGTGAAAGCTTGTCATTTTAGTCTTGCACTAAAAAAACTTATAAATATGTTTAAGACAGGAAAACAGGGTCAAGAGAATTTTTGGTCAGGTGAAAGGAGGGCTTAGTCACTCCGGTCCAGAAAAAGGAAGTGATTTATCAAGAGCCTACCACGTGCCAGACACAGTCCATACATTACTTTATTTATTCTCACCTTACATCCATGAGGTAAGTATTGCTTTCCCTGAGGTGCTGGGAGAAGCCGGTCATCCTTCATTTGCCTCCACTTCCATGTCCCTCTCCTCCATACCCAGACACCAGTGGTGGCTTCAGAGAGAGTAGCTGCTTAGAGGCAGCAATCTATTGGAAAGGGCAAAGGAAGGGAAAGTGGAGGAACTTCACTGTAACTTTGGTAACACAGCAAATCTGTTTTCATTTTGCCCATTTATCTAGGAAGACTGCGGGAGATTATGGAAGAGCTAGACCTCCCAGTTTCCCAACCCACCCTTTGCCACCACCAGCACCTCATGTTAACTCCAGACTGGGGACTTGGCATTTTAATACTGCTTTCCCTTTAGCCTGTGTTTTTCCCCTTATTTACCTGGACAGTCACGATGGTTTCTTCAGCTGCATTTTCTGCTTTCACTCATCATGTCCAGCCCACTCTTCACACTTTTGCTGATTAGAAATGTGACATTACACTTCTGTTTATTGTACTCCTTAAATATCACATGCTTATAGAAAGAGGTGAGTAAAAAATAAAAACAGATAGGTCTCAGTAAGGGCCAACTAGTATTACTGGGGGCTGCCAGGCATCTATAGTTTTGAACGCTGTGTGGGCAATGATAATGTGTATCGTTGTTAAGAGTCAGTGGCCCAGAGTGTCCAGGCTCCTTGATGTGGCACACAGGCCCTCCAGGGTCTAGCACATGCTCAGATCTCCACCCTCACCTCTCACCCCATGCTTCCCTTACCTCATGCTCCAGTTATAGCCTTATACCTGATGTCCCTCTAGTCACCCCTTCCTGTTCCTGCACCCCACTGCTCCATACTTCTGTCTGGAATGCTCTTCTTCCTTGACATCTTGGGGTGAACTCATCTTTAATATCATCTTGGGAGTCACTCCCACTAGAAACAAGGACGCTATCACTTTCGGGTCCCCACCATATATCTTATGTTCATCTGCAACACCAGTGCATTAATTTGTTTAAATGGCTGCTTTCCCATCATAGACTTGGAGCACCTTTGCATTTTGAGTCCTGAGTATATAATGTTTTGGGTTAATAAGTGTTTACTGAATAAAGTGAATACACTTTACAGTTAATCCAAGGTCACACAGCACTCTAGGACTATCTAAACCCCATGCTTTTCTGTTCTGCTCCCCACAAGAAACTCTGACATAGAAATATCAGGTACATTGTGGACACACTAAAGCACCTTTCTCTTACTGATGGCCCCAGAGAACCCTCCCAATGCATACACACTTAAAAATTACTGTATTCAGGCTATAGAGATAATTGGTATCTTGATTTTCATCACGTAATGTTACATTAATATATTCTGATTAAATGTTATCTTAAGAAATATTTATGTAGCTAAATAATATTCCATTATATTTTTATTATAGTTTTTTTTCAAACTGTGGCTCACAACCCCTTTAGTAGATTGCTATCAATGTTTAAAAAAATAAAAGTGGGGGGACTTCAGGTCAAGATGGAGGCATAGGTAAACACACTGTGCCTCCTTACACAACCAAAAGGACAACAAATTAAAAAACAGAAAACAACCAGAACTGACAGAAAATCAAACTCTATGGAAATCCCACAACCAAGAAGTGAAAAGAAGAAACATTCATCCAGACCAGTAGGAGGGGTGGAGATGGGCAGCCTGGCAGAGAGGACTTGTGGCAAAGCAGTGACTGGAGGACAGGGCAGTTAAGGTGGAGGCTGCTGGGGGTGAGGTGGCAGCTGATGGACTGGGTGGTCCCACATTTGCACACAGATAAACTGGGAGGAGCAACTGCAGAGCAAGACAGACCACACAACCCAGGGTTCCAATGTGAGGAAATAAAGCCTCAAACCTCTGACTGAAAACACTTGTGGGGGCTGAGACCGCAGTGGGAGAAACTCCCAACCTCACAGGAGAGTTCCTTGGAGAGACCAACAGGGTTCTAGAATGTACACAAACCCACCCACATGGGAATCAGTACCAGAAGGGCCCAATTTGATTCTGCATAGTGGAGGAAGTGAATAAAAGTCAGCCGAGAGTGGAGCACTCGGCACAGTTCCTTCTCAGACCCCTCCCCTACATACAGCATCACAACACAGTGATGTGGGTTCCCCCACCCTGGTGAACACCTAAGGCTCTGCCCCTTACAGGTGTGCCGAGATTAAAAAAAAAAAAAAGACCCAAATGAAAGAACAGATCAAAGCTCCAGAAAAAAATACAACTAAGCAATGAAGAGATAGCCAACCTATTAGATGCACAGTTCAAAACACTGGTAATCAGAATGCTCACAAAATTGGTTGACTATGGTCGCAAATTAGTTGAAAAAATGAAGGCTACACTAAGTGAAATGAAAAAAAATGCGCAGGGAACCAACAGTTATGGGAAGGCAACTGGGACTCAAATCAATGATGTGGACCAGAAGGAAGAAATAAACACTCAAACAGAACAGAATGAAGAAACAAGAATTCAAAAAAATGAAGAGAGACTTAGGAACCTCCAGGACATCTTTAAACATTCCAACATCCGAATCATAAGGGTTCCAGAAGGAGAAGAGGAAGAGCAAGCAATTGAAAACTTACTTGAACAAATAATGAAGGAGAACTTTCCCAATCTGGCAAAAGAAATAGATTTCCAGGAAGTCCAGGAAGCTCAGAGAGTCCCAAAGAAGTTGGATCTAGGAAGGAATATACCAAGGCACATCATAATTACATTAGCCAAGATTAAAGATTAGGAGAGAATTTTTTTTTTTACTTTACCAAAGTCTTTCCTTTAATATTGGATGTTAAAATTTCCAATGTTGTCTTGTTCGTGTTCCCAGGTTATGGAAATTTTTTTAAAAATATATTTTATTGATTATGCTATTACAGTTGTCCCATTTTCCCTTTTCACTCCCTCCACCCTGCATACCCTCTCCCACCCACATTCCCCCTCTTTAGTTCATGACCATAGGTCATCAGTTCTTTAGCTTCTACATTTCCCATACTGTTCTTACTCTCCCCCTGTTTATTTTCTACCTACCATCTATGCTACTTATTCT
>PVIA01006872.1:0-91019 GCA_004024845.1 Tonatia bakeri | reverse complement strand
AACCTAAACAACAAAACAAAGAAACAAGCAAAATATAGTCAAAGACAGTGCATTAGAGGACAGGCAGAAAGTGACCAGAGGAGAGAGAATAGGGAATTTCAGGGGAAAAGGGGAAGGGTTTACAGGAACAAAGTTAAAAGACACATGGATAAAAACTAGGGGGAGGGTGGTAATGGGAGGGAAGTTGGGAGGGGGGTGGGTGGGCTTGATTGGAAGTAAAGGGGAGAAAACTGTACTTGAACAATCGTTAAAATAAAATTGGGGAAAAAAAGAAAGGTTAAAAATAAAATTTTGAATTATATATATATATATATATATATATATATATATATATATATATATGTAAATGTTACCTAATAATGTAAGTCTGTAATATAAGTGAAGCACATTTGTACATCAAACCTTAAGAAACTTTTCTCTTTAACATATCCTTTTGTGAATATAATAGGTTCACATAAGGATTTTTTTTGTGGTCCTTATTCATTATTTTCATAGCTAAATCAATGCCAAATGCACATCTTGCACCAGTTAACAGATTACAGAATACAGTTCACACGTTTCAACAATAGCAATAGTACAGTGAGTTGTGGGTTTTTCCCATTCCGTTGAATCATGATAAAAATAATTTCCAAGGCCAGTGCAGGGTAGTCATAGATTAGTGGATTTCTCTTTCTTCCCCGTAGTCGCATATTAAATACTCGTCCTCTAAACTGACCATACGGGTCAGGATGAAAGAGAGAAGAGGGAGCACAAGCCATGTCAGCGAGTACATTAATTGGCCTCTGTGCATTATTTTTTCTTTGATAACTTAATTTAAAACCATTTTTCCTGAGAAATCTTTTGAAAAAGAACATGCAATTTTCAAAGAAAAGTTGTGAGACAAGCTGATCAAAGTCCCCATCAGCTGGAATAACATTTAACTGTGGGTGCCCTGAAAATCCTCATAATGGAGCTTAATCACATAAAACAGAAGAAAAAGCGAACAGCAAGCACAGACACGGTGACACAGGCCTACTTTGCCAATCAAGCAAACAGTGCCTTCATGCTTCAGAGAAGACAGCAATCAGTCTCTGATGTGATGTCCGACTTGGTGCTTGTGTTAACCTCCTTGTCCCCTGCAGAGAAGAGGTTTGAGAACAAAGCACTTCCACCGAAATAAAGGAACATAGGTAAAGTATCACCAAGATTCCCTTAATGCTTACAATTATGTTGACACACAGAAGCACACAAGGGAAAATAATATATTTTATATAAATCATATTAGAATGTGACAAAAATTCATATAACCATTTGAAATGTATAAAAATGGTTATCAATTTCATTAATTTTTATATTACAGTATTTCTAAGAATGATTGCAAGATTTTATTCCATGTGCTTTTTTCCATTGTTCTTTTTTATGTAGGAAGTTTCAAAGTTAAAGATATTCTTTAGAAAAAATTATGTTGATTTCTCCCAAATAATACACTGAAGTGGAAATTCCCATCACAATAATGGGAAAAAAATCCATCCACCAAGTGAAACCCCTAAACTTAGCAAGAGAAAAAGTTTTCCTAGTGTATACTACATATAGTTGGAAGGCATTAAATGTATCCTTATTAGTATTTCTGTGTCTTAGGTGCAGAGTATTAATGGAAAGTACATAGATAGAATACATCTAACTCAATCTGCTCCATATAATAGATTATGCAAAAATTACATGGGTGCTGCCTATATGTCCCCACTTCTTTGCTTAATCAGAGCATCTCAATTCTTTTTCATGTATTAAATATATCTGGTTAAACTGTTTGATTTGTATACAAACAATATTATGTGGGCAAAAGTTTGTGTCTGTCTAAAAGTTAGATTTTCTTAAGGGAAGGTTTTAATATTTTCCATAGACTGAATTCATAGGAATAAAATGAGTTTTTCAGAGTCTCCTGAGCCATTACAAATTTCGTGCCAGGTCACTGAGGTTTTAGAAAGAAGGCCCAATTACCACAATTAGCATAGTCTAGCAGAGAATCAATATCATCAGAGACAAGGAGATTCAGTTGTTATGGATTCTAATTAGATGTTTACTGTGTAACAGAACCAGTACAGAATGATGTTAGAAAAGAAAAATATTATTTTTACTTGTGCTATGGTGATTGAGAAGTTTCAATTAAATTAGATTTAGAAGGTTAAATAAGTTGTTAATATAGGTGAACTATTCTGTCAGTAGTTATTAATAAATCTTACTAAATCAACAAAATTACATGAGACAGGACTTATTTTAAATAAAGTTTAAGTAACAATTTGGGATCTCCAAGCATTTACAAAATGTGTTCACTTTTTAATATAATCTATAAATATCTAAAAAAATAGGAAAAATGTTTAAATGCTCACTCATTACAAGGAAATTTTACTCCTATTCTTTTAGGTAAAAAGAATATAATGGCAGGACAAAAGCAGAAATTTGAGGGATCCTTTCAGAGAAAAACTTGCCTCCTTGTGTGTGGTTGGAGGATAGGAAAGGTGACGTTTCCAAGCCACAGAGACTGTGTTTAGTTGGTCTCCCCTTTTGTGAGGAGAGCCTGTTTTATATTTTATGTTCACAGACTAGAGAAAGCATGATTTTGGTAAAGCCATAACAATGGGAAGTAGTTTATGCTTTGCATTTATGTGGGGATAACAAATCACAACTAGACATATGTTGGTTTCAAAAGTATGGTTTTATTATAGAAGATTTACTTAATGCTTAAAATATTGAAGTACTATGAGCCTGGGGTTTGGGCAGGAATAAAGAATAGTTAACAGGTTATATTTTTGCCAAAGTATTGATTTACATTCCACTCAAAGCTTCTTGCTTGTTTTATATTTTTTCTATATTCATGGAAACAGAAATCCATGTTCAGTATAAATATCGTTATAGTACAGATGATTAATATAGGGCTGTGAGAGTCTAAGTTTCAAGAAAACTTGAATTTACTTCAATTCTGAGATTAAGATACTTCTGAAATATGTCACCCAGGTTCATTCTAAGCATAATTAAAATTAGCAGCATCTATCTTAAAAGTTCATCTATACCTTTTAGTCCAAAACTGAAATGGTTTCAGTCTACATAATTGTTTCATAACCTATGTTGTTGGTTGGAAGGTAAAGTTAAACTCTAGAATATCAATTACTTCCATTTATGAACAGAAAATAAGGCACAATGCATAGAGAACTTTCTATTCTGTCCTCATGATGTTGATTTCCTGTATTACAAATTAGAATTAGTCAATTACTTCTCTCTTTTGCTTGCTTCTTACCTTTAAAATCTTTTTCCTGAACAAATTAAGAATAACAACATTTATTTCAACTGTTGAGAAAAACTCACTATTTTGTCTTTTTTTAGGTATAAATCTTTCATTATATTTTCTGTTTTTCTTGTATTCAATGTACATTAGAATCAGTTCTCCCCATGCCAGTCACTGAATTGTGCAAGGTGATATGCAGTCAGGATAATATTTGTGTTGATTCACTGAGAAATGTCATAATCACATTTTTCTCCTTTTGTGGACCATTACCTAATATGGCAACAGCTAAGTCTCATATGGGTAAAATGAAAGCTTTAATTTGGAAATGGATCCTGTTGATCTCCCATTTATTTTGCTTTACTGATGCGCTCATCCATCAGTACTGACTCTTTGCAGTCTAACTATTTCTTTTTACATGGGTTATAATGTAGGTGTCACCAGATCTATAATTAACTGTTTTATCATCTACACTTTGAATACTGAGGTGACTCATTGCCATTCAATTTACAATTTATCTCTCACTGTCATTAGCCAATATTAATAAATTTGACCTAAAGATAATTGAAACATAGTGAAATTTATTCAGCAAATCTTCAAAAGAGAAAGTTACTTTAATAATTTATAAAGACAAAGGTAGTTAGATATAAAAATTGTATGAGAAATTGAACCCGTTAAGAATAATTAAAATATCTGGAAATAGGAAGTCTTTTTTGTATGTACAGGTAGTATTGTGCAAGTAAAGGAAATTCTTACAGTCCTCATATAAAAATCATATAGCCTGAGTTCCATCAAACAAAATAAAAAATATTCTGGATTTGTTGTGTCAATTGAAAATAATGTTGCTATTTTAAATGTTTTTAAGGAAATCATTGACAAACAACATGATTGACTATTCTGAATTGGCTAATCTAAATCAAATACATCATCAGAATAAACTCTAGTCACAATAGAAATTTAAATCATATCCACAATGTAAATCCTAAACTGTTAAACTGTCCTATACAGATTTATTATTAGAATATAAAGTAAAGAATATTTTATAATACTTAAGCACTTTTTCATTCTTTAAATTATTGTATTTTATGGTAGGATTTATAAAATGGGTGAACCATCACTGAACTGAAAAAATAAAATAAAATAATTTGTTGTTGACCTAAACCTGCAGCAAAAGTTTGAAAGAAAGGGACATAAGGTAGTTTTCTATGTATTTTTAAACAAATTAACATGTTATTGATAGAGCTGTTGCTCTTAAATTTCTTTGGAAATATAAAACTTTCCATAAAATAGGTTTTGTTTGATTACAGTCTTGTTTTTGAACACATAATTGCAATTTTGTAAATGAATACTGTAGTCTGAATGTTTGTGTTACTCCCCAAATTCATATGTTAAACACCTTCTAAGAAAATGGTATTAGGAGGTGGGCCTTATGGGAGGTGATTAGGTCTTGAGGGTAGAGCCCTAAAAATAATATTAATTGCCTTTATAAAAGGGAACTCCCTCACCCTTTTCTACAACGTCAGCATAAAATCAGCATTCTGTACCCCTAAAGGGTGCTTTCACAGGAACCTGGTCACTCTGGAACCTTGAACTTCAACTTCTAGCCTCCAGAACTGTAAGAAATAAATTTCTGTTGTTTATAAATTACTCAGTCTATTCTATATTGTTTTAGCACCCCAATAGAATAGGACAATAAACTAGACTTAGGTAATTCAAAAAAATGTAATTTTGTGCAATTGAAGAATAGTAAGTTGAGTCATTAAAGTGGATTTATTTTAACTTTATAAAATATTTAACATTTTAGACTATGCACATCTTAAACAGTGTTTTTAAATGATTTAAACCTTATGATGTGTATCTAATTATTACTGCTTCTCCAATATTTAACATAATATGATTTTAAAATGCACATATTTGTACAGTTAATCTAAGTGTAAACGTGTACAAGCATACTTAGTTCCATTGTAGGTCACTTTATTCACTTCATCAGTACTTCACAGATACTGCATTTTTCACAGAATGAAGGTTTGTGGCAGCTCTGCACCCAGCAAGTCTGCTTTAGCCATTTTTTAAACAATGTTTGCTCACTTGGTGTCCTTATGTCACATTTTGATCATTCTTGCAATATTTCCAATGTGTTCATTATCAATGTATGTATTATGTTTATCTGTGATCAGTGATCTTTAATGCTACCATTGTAATTTGGGGGGGACTTGAAGTGTACCCATTTAAGTCAGCAAACAATAAATATTGTATGTGTTCTGATTGCTCCACTGAATGGATGGTCCTCTGTCTCTGCCTCTCTACTCAGGCCTCCCTATTTCCTCAGACACAAATATATAAAATTAGGCCACTTAACTCCACAATGTCATCTAAGTGTTCAAGTAAAAGAAGAGTTGCACATCTCTCACCTCAAATAAAAGCTAGAAATGATAAAGCTTAATGACAAATGCATCTTTGAACGCAAGATAGAATAATGAATGTGCTACTCCACTGAACACACAAATGCCAAGAATGTAAAACAGTCTTATTGCTAATATGGAGAAAGTGTCAGTGGTGTGGATTCAAAATCAAACCAGCCACAACATTCCCTTTAGCCACAACCTAATGCAGAGTAAGATTCTAACTCTCTAATTCTCTGAAAGTTGAGAGAGGTTAGGAAGCTACCAAAGAAAAGCTTGCACCTATCAGAAGTTGGTCCATGAAGTTTAAGAAAAGAAGCCATCTCCATAACATAAAATTGCAAGAGGAAGCAGTAAGTAAGTGCTGATGTAGAAGTGGCAGCAAGTTATGCAGAAGATCTAGCTAAGATAGTTAATAAAGGTGGCTAGACTAGCCCTGGCTCATGTAGCTCAGTGGATTGAGTGCGGGCTGAGAACCAAAGGGTCACTGGTTCAATTCCCAGTCAGGGCTTATGCCTGGGTTTCAGGCGAGGTCCCTAGTGGGGGCCATGTGAGAGGCAACCACACATGATGTTTCTCTTCCTCTCTTTCTCCTTCCCTTCCCCTCTCTCTAAAAATAAATAAAGGTGGCTACACTAAACAACAGATGTTCAATGTAGACAAAATAGCCTTATATTGGCAGATGATGCTATCTAGGACTTTCATAGGTAGAGAAGAGGAGTCAATGCTTGACTTCAAATCTTCAAGGGACAGTCTGACTTCCTTGTTAGGGTCTAATGCAGCTGATGACTATAACTTGAATCCAGTGTTAAATCCTCACGTTAAAAATTCTAGGACCTGTAAGAATTAAGTTAAATCCACTATTCCTGTGTTCTTAAATGGAACAAAAAAGCCTGGCTGATGCCACATCTGTTTACAACATGCTTTATTGAACATTTTAAGCCCACTATTGAAAACTAATTCTCAGGAAAAAAAGGATTTCTTTCAACATATCATTGCTTGCTGACAATGTACCTGGTCATCCAAAGGCACTGATGAAGATGTATACGATTAATGTTGTTTTCATGCCTAGTAATGCAACATCCATTCTGCAGTCCGCAATCAATAAATAATTTTGAATTTAAAGTCTTATGTAAAAAATACATTTCATAAGGCTATAGCTATCATAGATAGTGATTATTCTGATGGATCTGAGCAAAGTAAATTGAAAATCTTCTGGAAAGGATTCACCATTCTATGTTGTTGAGCACATTTATGATTCATGGGAGGAGGTCAAAATACCAACATCAAAGGAGTTTGGAAGAAATTGATTCCAACCCTCATGGATGACTTTGAGGGGTTCAGGACTTCAGTGGAAAAAGTAACTGAACTGCAGATGTGGTGGAAGTTGCAAGAGAATTAGAATTATAAATGGAGACTGAAGATGGTGACTCAGATGCTCCAATCTCATGATAAACTTTAATCAATGTGCAACTACTTCTAATAGATGAGCAAATAAAATAATTTCTTGAGATGGAATCTACTCTTGGAAAAATCACTGTGAAGATTGTTGAAATGATAACAAAGAATTCAGAATATTACATAATCTCAGCTGATAAAAAAAAAAAAAAACAGGTCCTGGCTGTTACAGCTCAGTGGATTGAGCGCAGGCCTGTGAACCGAAGAGTTGCTTGTTTGTTTCTGTCAGGGCACATGCCTGGGTTGCAGGCCAGGTCCTTGGTAGGAGGCACCTGAGAGGCAACCACACATTGATGTTTCTCTCCTTCTCTTTATCCTTCCCTTCCTTTCTCTCTAAATAAATAAATAAATAAAATCTTTTAAAAAAAGCAGCAGTTTTTGAAAGGATTGACTTTCATTTTGAAAGAAGTTCTGTGAGTAAAATGCTATCAAACAGTCTGACATGCTACACAGAAATTGTTTATGAAAGGAATAGTCAGTCAAGGTGGCAAACTTCATTGCTGCCTTCTTTGAAGAAATGACCGCAGCCACCCCAACTTTCAGCAACTACCACCTCCATCAGTCTGCAGCCATCCACTTTGAAACAAGACCCTTACCAGCAAAAAGATTATGGCTCAGATGATTGTTGACATTTCTTTCAGAAATAAAGTATGAATTAAGGTAGGTTTATGTTTTTAGACATAAGGCTATTACATAAGTAATAGACCGTGTATAGTATAAACATAAATTTTATATGTACTGGGAAATCAAAAATATTCATATAACTTGCTTTATTGCAATAGTCTTTTGATTGTTGCAGCCTGGAACCAAATCTGCAATGTCTCTGAGGTGCTTAAAGACTACCTGTTGAATATTCCAATCTTCTGAACGTCGATGGTAATCTCATAAGTGGGTATGACAGATCATTTAGGTTTCTTTTACAGCATGGATTTGTAGCATACTTTCTCATATTTTATAGAGTAAAAATACTAGCTTTAGTCAATTTTCCACAGGCTACTTTTTATTATCATAAATACTTTTTAAAAAAATATTTCATTGCTTTTCATGTGTCTACATAGTATTACATTTATTTGTATTTTTAAATGGGTAAATGACAGGTTTTTTTTTTAATAAGAAAAAGTAGAAAGGTAAAGGCAGTCAGCTTATTTTCAAATACAGAATTAAGAAGTGAACTTGTATGTAAATGCTCAGGATATTTTGCATACTACAATGACACTGTACATATATTCAAATTTACCACTTGCTACAGGGGAAACATTCAAATTTTAATGCTTATCTTTGTTTTTTTCTAAAATGTTAATACTAAGTAGTACAAGAAAACATAAAATACATAAATATATAATAAACCATATTATCATTTTAACATATTTTGAGAAGAAAAGACAAGGGTAAAAATGTTTGAAAAATTAACAGCAGAAAAGAAAGTTTATTCAACTATAACCTGAGTTTTAATTAAAGCCATGATTGATGACAATGCTAACTTGCAATGTGACTTCTAGAAAGATCCATAGCTGTTGAATCAATTGAGAATATAGTTTCCCCTGTTTTAAAAGTAAAGCATGAAGAAGAGAAATCATATTTAGAATTATTAATCATAAGAACATTATATTAGGTATATGAAAATCTGAAGACAAGACAAAATGTAGTCCGAAAAATGAAATAAAGAGCTTTGGGGTGCCTTATTTGGAAAGCCATAATTTCCAGATTATTAACCTAATCATTTAAAAGGAACTTTTCACTGCATTAATCCCATTTAAACTCAAGAAGGAAACACTGAATAGAGATGAATCTCTATTAGCTGCACAATATGAATCAAATGGGACTACAAAGAGAGCTGGAGATAAAAAAACAGAATGGTAAGCAGGCTTTCAAAAGACATCGTTAGCCTTTACATATCCAGCTGGAAGGGTATGTGAATTGGAGAACTTCCTTACCACCAGTGGCTCTATCTGTACTCACATTTGATTAAATCTTTGAAAATCTACAAGACAAAGCAAGTGATCAAATGAGAATCACAAAAAAGAAGATGTTCACAATGTTTTGACATTGTCAATGAATACCACAGGGCAGCTGTGAGATTTTTTTAAATGTATTTAAACCTAAGTCTAAAAAAAGCCAGCAAAACCAAGGTCAAACCCTCTCTAGCACTCTCTGAACTGAGCCCATTAATATAAAAAAAGGAAATTAACTCTTAACACTAAGAAGAAAAACAAAAGACAACTAAGGTTGAAAAATAAATATTTTAATATGTTAAAAACGCATGAGTTATAGTTAGAAAAAGAGACATTTCCAGTATTCATCTTTAAGTATAGGAAATTCTGTTATTTAGACATCACTATGTGTTCTCAAAAAAGCAGAGCAAAAGGCAACAAGCTTAAACAGCATTGAGTAGGATTTATGTTAGAGAGGGAAAAAAAGATGAGATTTCCTGCGCTAGTGGTTGTTAAATCCAGGAATAAGGGACAGAAGGAAGCTGCACTTTCTTCTGAAGGGGTAGAGAATTAAGGTTGCTCCTCATCTGTCAGGAAAGTTAAAGGCAGGGTGAATGGATTAGGTGACCTCTAAAAATTACTTCCATCCTAGGATTTATGATGTCAGTATAAACCAGATATCCCAAATGGAAACTTGGGCAGGAAGCACTAACTCTCACACTTGTTTCTGCCATTCCTTGAATACAGACTTAGTTGGGTAACTTGCTAGAATAACTTAAAGTGGAAGCTTTGGACTCAGATAACATTGGTTCCAAAGACTCTGAGGTTTAGCTTCTTCAGCCACAAATAGTAGGTAACTAGTGTGCCTATATCGTTAGTTTCTTGAGAAGATTCAGTGAGGGGATATACACAAAGCAAATAGAATGAAGTAGGGATATGCAAATCAGCATTCTCTTTAAAGTCTGTTCTGCCACTACATCAACCACTGTGGTATGAAATTTTGCTGCTCTAGTGACAGCTTCACATCTCTTTCTTGTCTATTTCTCCTTGCATTTTCCTCTTCCTCTCTTTTCTTTTAAAAGAAAGCTCTAAATCTATCTATAAAAACTTTTAGCTACTGAATTTCATCACTACAACAAACAACAGTCTTTGATGATATGTGAGGAGCACATGAAGTGGACTAGACAAAATCATTGAAACATTGGGAAATATATTAAATATCAGTAAACTGGTTTCTTTTGAATGAAATTGTATTCATCTATTAAGATACTTTGTAAAACTATTTAATGACAAGGTATGCTGTTGTAATATAAACAGATACAACTGAATAAAAACTCAAAACAATGGAAAACAAATAAATCTAAATATAATAGGTTTAAAAACATAAAGTACTCAAAATTCTTATAGTATATGCCTCTATACATCTCCTTTTTATGACACTGATTTGAGTTTTTCCCTAAAGTTTAATTTTTCTATGTTGCAGGTTTTATTAGAAAAAGTACTTCTTGTTTTGTTTTATAAAATACAATTTTTTATTTTTCCTTATTTTTTATAGTTTAAAGTTATCAGTCTTCTGATTGTTTTTTTAGGAGGGAACTTTGTATTGCATTTTATTTCTGGCATTTAAATGTCATAAATATACAGATTTAATATATGTTTAAATGTTTACAAAGATACACATGAATTCATATGCAGGTATCATCGGAAAAAACTATGACAGGATGCTTGTGGGAAAATGACCATAAATCTGACCTTAATTTTCTTTTGTGAGACTTTTACTATAGCTCAGTCTAAAAGCAAATTGTTGCTTTTGCTTAATTTTTCTGTAAGATAAAATCTAAGAATTAATTCAGAATTTTGCTAATCATTGATATTTACCCAGTAACTATAGATATAGATATGAAATCATACATGAAAATTCTACAAATAATGTTAGTTGTTTTTAAAGTCAACAGATCTTTTTTTGGTTGTTATTCTGAACGAATTCATTAATTTCCTAATTAAATGTACATTTCTTCCTGAGTCAACACCTTTTTATTGCTCAGTATATAAGGTCATTAAGAACATTTTTTCCTTTGTGTATCAGACTATTTTAAAAGTGAATCATAGAAGTTTTTCTGCCCTCATTTCCCACTAATAATGCCTCATTCCCCAATATTTCAGAAAATATTATAATAATCATATTAATAAAATATGAGTGGTAATAAGCAGTTAGCAATAAGAAGGCCTCTTTTAAGTTGTCCCTGAAGTCCTTTGTCCTTTCTGGGTTTTTGATTGTTTATTAGTTTTTATTAAATAAACCAAGTAAATACTGGTCACCATGTACCCACATCTTTATTGGTTGTTAATTTGTGACAACATATTCTCTTACAAAAGACAGAAACAATTCATCAACAATTGTTATAATTTCCCTTTTCTTGTTAATATTTCCTCCAGATAGTCATACCATTACTGCTGTTTTCACAGTCAGACCTGATACAGGGGAGGAAACTGTATGTATACCACTAACTGATAATAAAAGAACAAATAAAAAAAATCCTGTCAGTCACTTTAAGAAACGTCACCCCCAGGAAACTAAAACTGAGCATGGAGCGTGTACTGCATATATCTGCTTCCATCCCTTGGGCCAAAGAATGTCTTATTTATGTCTTTCACAGCTCTGGCTTACTGATCTTCTCTGGACCTCTTGACTGTCAATATATATGTTAGGGGAAATACTTTTCTCTTTCCAAACTGAAAGAAAAATACAAGCTTGTTTTCTCCTTCCCTCTAGGATATAAAAGAAGAAAAACAGTAGTTAAAAAACTCTTTTAAAAAACTGCCATAAAAATAGGAAGCAGACACATGGCATGAGAAGAATTCAAACGTTTGCTTGTTCCGTGAAAAAGTTAATGCCTCGGAAAGTTGACTGCCTTCACCAAAATATTCTTCTTATATTTATCATAAAGATGAATCCTCCCCAATTAAAAAGGTAAAAAAATTCCCAAGATCATAATAAGTTGTATTAAATAGAAATGTCTCATATATCCTAAAGAATCAAGTATAATTTTCAGAAAATGATGGTAATGACTTTGATGAGGACCGTCCTGAGGACACCAGTTCATTGGCGAGGTATCATCTTCTCTCCTCTCCACTCCAAGCCATCGAGGCTATGAAATTGTAAGTAAGGCATATGGCAATTGTAAATACATCATTGTACTACGGATTCAAAGATTCCACATATCAACTTACTTCTAGTTCACACACATACATACACACAGAAAAGTTTTTATAGAAATCTTTATCTACTCTAGTTTATCCTGTTTGCCAACTGATTGTATGTTTATAATGTTTTTATAGATCCTATGTGATCAAAGAATTGTACCTGTTTATGCTGGTGCCAGAGTCTAAACTAGCCACCTCATAAAAATATAATTTCTGATTATGCTTTTACTAGATTCCAAAGATGTAAAAGTTAAAAAAAATCATAGAAATACACATGAATCTGCCAGGCAAAAATAATAGGTGCACCCATGGTTCCATTGTTTGAAACCGGCATGCTCTGCTAATTGACCAGAATTCCCCATGCTGTGCATATATATATATAATGCACTTTAGGCACCATTGTATTTAAAAAGTTTTTTTCTGCTAGTCTCAAAATGCCACAAAGATATAAAAAAGCACTGTGATGTAAAACAGAAAAATTTTCTGTGTGTCTCTCTTCCTTCAATCCATCCTATCATGCAGATGCTCACATATTTCTTACAATTACCTAAAATGCACAGGTATAGTTGGTGCATTGGATTACATTTCCAGCTTATCTATATGTACACTATGAATTAAAAACAAATTACATGATTTAAATTTGTGAACCTGCTAGACCAAGAAAGACTTTTAAAGACAGTCTCCATGTTTTTTCAATACTACAGTGTACTTGCTAACAAAAGTTGAGTCCAAATTCTCATGATAGATAGCATGTGTGAAGAATAATCAAGAAAGTACAGTAGCCACATCCATTCAAATAATGATTTAGAAATGTTAATAATAGGGGACTCAAGACTTGGAAAATTTTAGCCTAAGGAAAAAGTTATAAATCTAGCAAGTAATGTGTATGTTAAGCTTTTGTTTCAAAAACTACAGATAAGGCCTATCTTGGCTCCAGGGAAAAGCAGCCGACCTCTGGGGCACTGGCTAGAGATTACTGCCTGGGGACAAATTGGAGGCACCCGGGCCTTTTGTGTGACAACCTCAGCTTTGGGGATAGCTAACTGCTGAGAACAGGAATGCTGCAGCTTCACTCACCTAATCCTCCCTGAATTTCAAAGCCCCTACTGCACCTTGTTTGTCCTCCCCCAGCCCCTTATAAAAGATCTGGCCAGGAAAGAGAATAAGATGGTTTGTTAGGGTATGAACCCACCATCTTCTCAGATCACTGGCCATCTGAATAAAGCACCCATAAAAGATTCAATCACTGTCATTGCTTATTGGATTTGGTAATGACAGGCAGCCCGAAAGCCAGTGTCTTTTCCGGTTACATTAAAACTAGTAGACCTATCAAGGCTCTCCAAGGTTCTCCTGTTCCATCTTTCTCAGGCATTGTGTGGGTGTGAGGGTAGAAATGACTGGAGTGATGCTGAGACTCTCCTTGGTGCTGACACAATTGTTCAAGAAGGATTGCTCAGGCCCCTGCAGCACTGGCCTCCAAAGAAGCTTGAACTTGCCACTGCAGCCTGGACACAGAAGAAGCAGGTCCATTTCTGCAGCAGCGCTCACAGCTGCTAGAGAGACAAGGTCTCTATGCATCTTGCCTTTAACACACTTGAGTTTGTGCATTAGGATGCCATCAAATGTTTCAGTTATATTGAAAAAAAGATTTTGGAGAGTTAAAAGAAATTTTAAAAGTAAATTCAAATCACAGAGAAACACAGCTTAATTAAAAGAGTGATAGTTGGAGTGCTGTACCTGTTGAAATTATTGTTAGGGTTTAATGAACTTACGATATGAATAGCCTTCATAGTAAAAGAAAAAATGAACATTTTGGTCAGGAGTTTAATAAGCTCAGTGATATTCGTACATGTCCAAAAAAACACATAGACATCTGATTATTGCAATAGTGATTCAAGGGTTGTATGAATGTTATGTAAAAAAGCCAGCAGCCTAAAAACATCTATTAATAAACAGACAACTATAGGAAGTACTGAAGGTGTTGAATGAATATTGTCACCAATTTAAAGTTCAGATAACATACTTTTATTTTCTGAAATTATATATGTAATTTCATATATATATAATTTCTTCCTAAATTCTCCAGTCTAAAAGTAGATATAGCAGTCTGACATTTCTTAGCTTCTGGTAGCTTACATTTACATAAAGTAGTCACTGAAATAATCATTTGCTTAAAAAATATCATTAAACATGAAATTATGAAGCAAGACAAAAAGTGAAAAACATATGCCATTAGTGAAATTAGTAACTATTTACTGAAAACTGGAAAATTCATTTTTAGCACAATTTGAAAGTACATTTGGAAAAATATTCCATATTTAGACTACTTAGTTTGAAAATTGAATAAGATAAGGAAAAATGATGTTGCCTCTTTGAATTGGCTGCTGCATTTACATCTCATTAACCCACCCACACAGTCATTAGGGCTGGACAGCTAGTAGATACTTTTCCCTTTCACAATACCTATTAGAGTAGTTGACACATCTTTAATGTGGTGTAATTTCCAATTAATTCCTTAAGGTCAGCCTATCACGTTTTCAGCAGTGATATTGTCAAGTCTGTCTGCTTGTGAGTGTTATGTCCAAAGACCTGTGTTCTAAGCCTCTCTCAAGCTTGAGAGTGAACTACGGAAGTCATAGCTATAATTGCCCTTATTCTTTCAGGAAATATATTTGGAAATATTTTACAATAATAATATATTATATACAGCACTAATATAAGTAGATATCAATATAATATATTTAATATGAACTCCTTCCATGTTTATAGCCTAAATGATTTAATAGCAATTTAACAATATTGATTTTATGTAGTAAATTATTTAAGTTAAAAAATAGAAGAAAATCACTATTGTATTAGGTGTTTCTTCATAGAATGTTTGGTGTATTTTAGTTAAAAGGTATATTGATGTGTCTTCTAATAAATTATGTACTTATAAGAGGTAAAAATAATAAAACTGACATCTCATATGTACATGATTGACTCCTCAAATTGAGTAACTTGAAACATACTGCTCTTAACTGCCAATCTTTGCAAATACAGTGTCAAAATAACTAATTTCTTGAAAGTAATTATTGCAAAAGCAGAGTTAGAAATTATGGAAATGCATTACATAAATATATAAAATAATGAATGATATGTAAATGATAAGATGTTTTCAAAAATATGTGTTTGTAATCACTTATATAAAAAGCACTATCAAAAGCCAAAATGTACAGATTCTGGAATGCAGTCAAAGTGTTATGATGAGCAGTTATTTACTTATTTACCTGCAAATAAATAAATCTTCTAATTAAAAACATGTCTTCTGCTAAATGACAACATGTTTGCAATAATCAACAAGAGCCAAGGCATTATTTTGTATGTCAGTGTATGTATCTATCTTTTTTCCTGTAGCAACACTCAAATCGATTAAAATATTGTTTTTATAATTTGTGTTCATCACATGTACACAGTGTTCTCCCAGTAAAAGTTGAAATTCTCATTGTAGGAGTTTTACTTTTTATTTTCTTTGAGGTTTTCATCATATTATTTTTAAAACTTTAGCTAATTCAACTTGTGTTTAGAAGATAACATCATAACTAAAATGATCAAAATTTTATAGAGAACTTGTGAGGTACTGTTCTTTGTTCTAAATGTGCAAAAAGTTAGTAACACATTGTACTATCGATAAATCTATCTCTTTGGTAGGAAATATTTGTAAATCTCAGGATTGCTTCATTAAGATTTTAACAGATTGTTAGAGCCAGTCCCTAAAGAATTTTTCAAACCTTACATCTAAATAATTGTTTATGTCAAAATACATAGTCTAAGTGTGTGAAAAAATTGAGTATGTTGTTACAACAAAAGAAAAACAAAATATTCCAGATAAACACATCTACTCAATGTTAAGAAAAATCCACTTGTATTTCATGATTACACAATAACAAATTCTTCCATTCAGTGAAAATAATGAAAATAATAATTCATAAAATAATTCTATGAAAATAATTCTATGTTTAAAACAAGCCTGCTCTTTGGTCAAAAATACATTTTGTATGTAAAGCAGTGATTGCAATGGAATGCTTCTTCTCTGGGCTCTGAATAAATGTTGATGGAAACAAAAACATAAACAAAATAACAAAAAAACTGCCTTAATTTAAATACTGTGAATGTTCTGGTTCACGATGAGTATAAGTTTCAGCCATCCTTCACATCCCGGGGCAGAGAGGATTATATTTATTTATATCTATTCCATGGTTTGTCTGCAAAACAGGAAGTGGTATCCTCAGTGAACCAGAAATCATGAAGAACCCCTGGACGATCAAGAGCAGCAAATAGAATTGAGTTATAGAAGGAAGGCTCAGTTCCAACAGAAACAAGAGAACACTTCTGAATAAGGCAAATGCTGCAGAGGGATCACCCTTCTATTGATCCAAGTAACCAAAACCCACCATATGTATGATCAACCTACTAAATTATGTAATATATATAACTTAAAACTCTTGATCAAGTGTCCTTGATGGGTAGTGTTAGGGGGAAAAGGAGGAAGAAATGGAAGTAAATGAAACTATGCTTTACTAGGGAAGATCAAGAAATTAATTGACACTAGTCATTTATGAAAAAACTAAATATTGAAATATATTATATTTAGTATGTGTCAAAATATAGTGAGTTCACTTTCTGTAAATTTGTAATAGAGGGCTGGTGGCTTACAACAGTGATTCCTTAAAAACAAATGGAATATCTTTATATCATATATTTATCTGTGTGTACATATATACATGTATATACATATATATGTGCACATATATATGGTATATGTGTATATATGTAAAGATAATATACATCTTCCAAGGCAGTGAGAAATTGTGATGCAAAGCTCTTGATAGTCAAGATGCACACATGTGTAGCCAGGATTTAGTACTGCTTTTCCCCAGCAGACATTTGCCTATGCATAGCAGGTTAATAAACTGAAAATAGTTTTGAACAGAACACATGGCATTAAATAGATGGGAAGAATTGAACAAAGCCTTATTCATTCCATAGGCTTTGCCTGGGAATTTGATGTGCTAAATCCCAGCAGTAAGGTTAAATGAGAAATAAACCATTCCTCCCAAACATAAGAATCCAGTTTCAATTTACATCAGTCTTTTATTGAATTAAGGTGATCTGATATTTCTAGTGGCCAATCTCAGCCATTTTCAGAAGATAACAGTGAATCTCAAAAGCCTTATTTTTTTTATTTAAAATTTTCAATCAAAATAGATTAAAGTATGTGACTATAAATCATGAAACAAATGAGAAAATATAAAGAAACCACATGGGTATAGACAATGAAGATTTCAACCATAGACTATAAAATGTCTATATTGCATATATTCAAGAAATTAAAAGGTTTCATTAAGAATTTCAGGTGCCCAACTTTTCCAGAAGAACCGAATAACACCCCCAGGCCATGCTGAGCTGGCTTTGGGCATTCTACAAGCTGCTCTCTTCCTTCTTTTCTGCTGGCTCATCTATGTTGGCCATGAAGATCCTGAACCCCAAGGCCAAGGTGGCCTGAGACCAGACAGCATTGTTCAACATCAGCATGGCCAGGGTCAGCAGGGCATGCACAGGACCAACCTGGAGCTTCTGGGCACCATGAAGATACTTGTTTCTGGTGTGGAGACATCAAGTTTACTACAGATGGCCATGTGCTGCTTCATGTAATACAAATTCCACATCTAACAGCTTCCTTAATAACCAAAGTAGCAGTAGCCCAGGGTGACATAACTGAGGATAGTACCACCTCCAATGTCTAACCATTGGAGAACTGCTGAAACAGGTGGATCTCTCCATTTCTGAAGGTCTTCATTTCAGAATAATAACAAAAAGATCTGAAGCTGCAAAGTAAAAGGCACTTCAGTTTTTGGAACAAGTGAAAGTGATCAAAGAGATGGACAGAGAAACACTCACATATGTGTCCAGAATATCTCTATGTACTGAAGTTCATGCTAAATTTGCTGAGGTGTTAATGGGGCTGTAGTTGACTCCATTTGGCCATTAAAAAACAAGATCAACCTATTGACTTCTTCATGGGTGAGATCATGGAAATAAAACATAAATCTGAAACCAATGCGATCTTAATCAGAGATATTGTTTTGGACCATGGGGCACAGCAACCCTATAGGAAAAACAAAGTAGCAGATACCTGCATTCACAGCAATGAACTATGGCATTTTTAAATCCTCACATGAGGATATTTTATTGTTGTTTTTGGAGGGAGAAGGAGGAAACTCTAGAGAGGAATATCAAATCAGTTCCCTCCATGTGTGCCCCAGCCAGGGATCAAACCCGCCACGTTTTTAATGCACGACATGACACTGCAAGCAACCCACCCATGGAGTCAGGGCAAGTTCTAACTCTTCCCCCCAGAGTTCAGGCGTTGAGAGAATGAGAGAAACTAGTAAATGCTGAAAGAAAAATCATCAAAGATAGTTTTAAAAAAATAATAGAACTGAAAAAGAAAGACTATAGGGACTGTGATAAAGGATTTGTGGTTATTAATCAAAAGGGAATTGGGCCATTTTCCTTAGACGTTCTCACAAAAGAGGATACAATAGCTCTCTACAGAACTAAAAGGGGAAATATGGAAAAACTGACAGGTGCTTGTGATAGGGTAGCTCTAAATTCTTTTGATGACCTCTATCCTGATTGTTTGGGATTTGCAGAACTTGTCTATGTGTATACATTTAGAGAAGACAAGCTAATCTTTATTGGAAAATGCTACAATATTTGCTGTAAAACTTTATTGGTCAAAGTACCAAATAAGGATGCACTCACTCAAATCAAAGATGCAATAAGAGACAGCTTGAGGGCTGTTAAAAATGCTATCGATGGCCATTGTGTACTTCCAGGCATTGGTGCAGTGTAAGTGGCAAGGGCACAAGCCCTGATTAAGTATAACCCCAGCCCAGTGTAAAGGCTGGGGCCCAACTTGGAGTTCAAGTATTTGCTGATGCATTACTCATTATTCCCAAGGTTCTTGCTCAGAATTCTGGTTTTGATCTTTAGGAGACACTGAAGTTTAAGCAGAACATTGAGAATCAGGTTGACTTGTGGGTATGGACTTGAACACAGGTGAGCCATGGGTAGCAGCAGAAGTAGACAAACAGGATAACTATTGTGTAAAGTAAAAGCTTTTTCATTCATGCACTGTGATTGCCACCATCATTCTCCTGGTTAATGTGATCATGTGAGCTGGAATGTCTTCTCTAATTGAAGTTTCCCTTGTATCGTATGAATCATGAAGATTCTACAGAGTGATTCTAAAAGAATACTATAGAATTTTTGTCCATGCTTTAAATGATTTTTAAAGGAATTTTCTTTTCCTATATGAAGAAAGGGGAGAACACTAGCACCTATTCAAGTTCTGAAGTCTGAAATTATAACAACAGTATTTATTTTTCTTGTACTCAGTGTATGCACATAAAGCAAGCTGTTTCCACCCAATGAACATGATGTTTGCTTCAGCTTCAGTGATATAAAATACATGTTAGAAAAGCATGTTATCATCCTTCTTAAATATTCATTGAAAAACAAAACAAAACCCAAAAATATCATTAGAGTACTACAAAGTAAGAAAAAAGAAACAAATGAAAATTTGATAACTGAAAAATATAGTGATTGATATTAAGAATAATAGAGCATAAAAGATTAAATGGAGCTTAAAAGAAAGTTAGAATTAAAGATAGATCAGGAAAAATAATATCCAAAATAAATACAGGGGAACAGTAGGATGGAAAATAAAGCAAATGCTGTAACAGAAACATAAGATATCATGTTAAATCTTTAAAAGTGTGTAACATATCCCAGGAGAAAAGAAAAAGAATGAAGCAAAAGTCATGCTTGAAAAAATAAGGCAGGGAAAATGACAAAATTGATAGATGGCATCCACCTACATATTCAATTTCTAAAAATCACAAGAAGAAAACCATACTCAGGCACTAGATAGTAAAACAATTGAAAACCTAAAGCTAATGAAATATCATAAAAGTAGTCAGAAGAAAATAAAAACCCAAGTCAGAAGAATAACAAGACTGAAAATAGAATTCTCAACAGAAACAATAGAAAGCAGAGGACAAAAGAATGATATACTCAATGTGCTGAAAAAAAATTAAACAGTATGGTGATTACAAGAAGGAAAGGGAGACTGGGAGGTAGTAGAGGATAAAGGAGGGATAAATGGTGACAAAGAGATTCGACTTTGGATGGTGAACACACAACACAATATACAGATGATGTATTATAGAATTATATGCTTGAAACTTACATAATTTTATTAACTAATATCACCCCAATAATACAATTTTTTATTTAGAATTCTATGTCCAACAAATTTCTAACTCAGAACTGTATATACATAAAAATACTGTCCAAAAATGAAGCTGAAAGGAATTTTAGAATAACAAAAACAGATAATTTATTATTAGCATACCATCACTGAATATGGTATTAAAGAGATATTCTCAAGCAGAACATAAATGATATCAGATGGAAACATAGATACAGAAAGAAACCAAGTTCATTATAAGAGCAAATATAAGGACAATTATAAACACTGTCTGAAATAAAAATAGTGTTGTTGGATTGAGTTGAAAGAGAATTAAAATATATACTCTACGCCCTGGCTGGTGTAGCTCAGTGGATTGAGCGCGGGCTTTGAACCAGGCATCGCAGGTTTGATTCCCAGTCAGGGCACATGCCTAGGTTGCAGGCCATGTCCCCCAGCAACCACACATTGATGTTTCTCTCTCTCTCTCTCTCTCTCTCTCTCTCTCTCTCTCTCTCTCTCTCTCCCCTTCCCTTCCCTCTCTAAAATTAAATAAATAAAATCTTAAATATATATATATATATATATATATATATATATATATATATATATATACTCTGAATATGTATTAACAAAAGAAAAGTGGCTATGGGTTTGAAGGTGTGTAGAATGGCTTCCCCATTGTCCGTGAAGTCAGTAGTAAGTGGTAGCTATGAGAATGGAGTCATGAAGTAGGGAGATTCAGCCATGAGGTCTGGTGTGTAAGGAAGTGCCATACAGTTTGGAATAAGGAGATGACACACACTTTTGGATTAAGAGCTGGAGGAAGAAAAAGGAGA
This sequence comes from Tonatia bakeri, assembly GCA_004024845.1. Lineage (NCBI taxonomy): Eukaryota > Metazoa > Chordata > Mammalia > Chiroptera > Phyllostomidae > Tonatia > Tonatia bakeri. The sequence continues at coordinate 69,633 of PVIA01006872.1, read as the reverse complement.
TCCACTGGGACACCTACCTGGAAAACACAGTGGCAGAGCTGGTGGAGCTGGGAATTGTGGAGAACTGCCTAACCCAGCACAAAATAGGGGGAGATGTGTGGCATGCTGAACTATGACAGGGAATGCTGGTCAGTGGACTTCTGCTTTTCTGGAATACAGTACCTCTGACTGGCATCTTCTGAAATTCTTTTGAGTTAGCAAAGGGAGGCAGGACTCCCTATGTTTAGGGTGCTTTGAAGAGAGTGGTACTTAACAGCAGAAATTACCATTGATCTGAATCTGTATAACCTGTAAATAAACAACTCCTTTCCTTTTTCACCAGATTCTTGCATTGGAAGTCACACTTTTTGGCCATGGGCAATCAAACCCCACAGCTGTTCCAAAAGAGGATAGGCAGGTTTCTGTAATAATGTCACTATAGTTGGTTTTGACTTTTGGCTAAAAACTAAATCTAGTTTATTTTCCTCTTACTAATGAAAATGAATTAAGTTAATCTTTTTGTGTGTGTATCAAAAATATATTGTTTTAAAATTTTCTTTATGTAAGAAAAACATATTTTCTACTCTTTGGTTATGTAGCCAAATTGCATAAAAATATTAGGAAAAAATTATGTCAAGATACTTCTCTATAAAGCTAATGGACATATAAAAATCTTCAATGAAATACAAAAGGTAAAAAGGTAAATTGCCTTTTTTTGCATCTTAAAATTTTCAAAGAAAATTGAAGTGTTCATAAATTCTTATGATTACTGTACTTTATCCATACACACAAACATCAACAAAGAATATATGATGCTGTTAATAAAAAATGCCTTTGAACATTTGTGTATTTGAAGTACAAAAATGAAGTGACACCTGAGTATTTTTATCCTTGGATAATTCTTTTATCAATTGTTTCATGTAATGTAACAACTATTCATGACATGATGCTATTGAAATTGGCTCACTAGATAAATAATAGCCTACACTTCTAGTTCTTGATTATAATCCATGGTGTTTATATTTGTCCTTCAGATAAAAAATAGTACTTAGGGATCTGTAAGAGGCATAAAATGTTTTATTGAATGGAATGTAGTGAGAGTAGTATCTAAGAAGAGTAGCAGCTAACCTCACATTAAAATTAGTCTCTGACCAACCTCCATTATCTACAAAAACACAGTAAAGTAGTGAAAATATTTTTTGCCTTACCAGTAAAGCAGCAATTTAAGACAGAACAACATTTTTTTATGAGACTCTTATCTGTCTTTTCTTCTTTATGTAGGTATTGTTAGATATCCTGTATATTTTACATTCATAGAGAGCATCACCTTTCTTTATTTCTCAACTCCTAGATTAGCAATTTTCATCAGGGTTGGTAGAGTTATTTTTGCTATATCAAATATTTACCTATCAACTTGAAGTGCTTACCAGAGCACAAACTGTCCCCACTTGTAGTGCCAAAATCAAATTTACATAACCAAATATTAAAGAAACTAAAATAAAACATATTTAAAAAGTAGCAGAATAGGAAATAACTGTAACTATAGTATATATAGTAAATGCACTAATTGTTAGGACTGGTAATACATTAGGAAAGTATAATTTTCCAAATCTAGGTTATAACAGCCATTCTTTTGTCATTCACTTTTAAATCCTAAATGTAATTTTTCTGTACCCTATTCTTAATCACTGATGGAGTGAAGATTACTCTAAATAACTGGCAATCATATGATATACAACACAAGGGATATACATACTACACGCTGTAAAATGCTTTGTTCTTATTTTTACTTTCTGTGTAACAATAAATTTGAAAGTATACTTTTTATTGTGTATTTAGTTATTTTATCCATTGTTGAGAGTGCTGGAGAGATTTTTATGTATCGAATTACTAGCAAAACAGAATTCAAAACATATTCGTGTCCTTGAATGTCTCCAAAGTAAAATGGGAAATTTTGAACTGGTCTTGGTACACGGTTATTGTGAAGAGTTTCATTTTCCAATTCTAACCATATTAGCTTGCAAATGAGTATGCTGTTTTATGTCATGCAACTAAAAGAATATTGGTTATAAGTTGTGTAAAACAGAAAAGAATGAAGATATAAAATAAATATGTGGGCTATATTCACTGGTGCAATGTGAAAAAGTATAATGCATGCTTTATTACAAAGTTTACTTTTAAGGACAGGCTAGAACTTTTACCTTGTGTGATGTTACGATATTCCCAGTAAGCATTTCTGTATCAGCATAGACTTGTGATGTGCCGGGTCTCCTCCTTTTGTCCCCAGATCTACTTCCTATCCAGATAGGGTGTAGATTGTTTGAACTGCACCAATGGGCTGCTTTGCCCTCTGGCTTCTTGTTTCTTTTGACTAATCAGAGGAACTGTCAGAAGATGGGGGGTGTGGAGGAGAGGGAAGACTCAGTTGGAAGTCATAATTTTCCTCTTTCTCTTTCTGGAAGTTCAAATTTGGTTGTTTTGTTTGCTTGTGTGTTCTTTTTATTTTATTTTTGTTCATGTTGTTTTGCTCTTTCCCTTTAACAGTCATAGTTTATGCCAGACAATTCCCCCGTTAAAGCTATCTTACTTGTATATATGTTGTGAAGACATTTTGTTATCATTATCCCCTAGAGTAACACATTATTCTTGGTAGATCTTCTTAATCTCTCCTGTGACTAAATCCTCCTCACAGCACCTAGTTTCAGTGCATCATACGTATCTTGCCTGGGACCTGATTTATATAGCGAGTAAAGACAGTGGAGAAGACTTGAAACATTAGTAGGGTACTTGCCATCATTCTAAACTAATATAATACTTAACCTGAGAAATGAATTATTTATATACATATAAATATGAGAAATGACCAAAAAAAATGGTATTATCTTTGGAGGGCAGGCCCCTTGTAGTACATCTTCCCCTGCATCTTCCCCTGCTAGATGAGTGTTCCAGGAACCCATCTGTATCAGTGTACCAGCTGATATTGTGACAGGCTGCATTTGGCTTCAGTGAATTTTTTTGAAGACTCTTTCAATGTGGTTGCCCATTTTATTGTGGGAGATTTACAAGCTCACCTGCCCACACTGAGTGTTTGGCAGTTTTCACCAAAAGCTATTCACCCTCCCTACTCACCAAATCTTGTCCAGTGCGACTTTTGTTTTGTTTGTTTCCTTGGATGAAAAATGTCCTTAAAGGGAAATGTTTTGCTGATGTGGAAGAGACGAAACAAAAAATGCCAGAAACACTAAAAATGACATCAAAAGTGTTGAGTTCAAAAACTGTTTTGAGCAGTGGAAAAAAAAAAATCTCCATATGTGTATTACATCAAAATGGAGAGTATTGTGAAGGTGATTGAGGTTTAAACATGGAAGAATAAATACACAATTTTTTATAATAAATTCCAGGTTTTGTAGGAAAATAAAACTTCTTGTATACATATGCACATATAGTGACCCTTGAATAACGCATTGGTTTGGGGATCCACATTTAACTTTTGACTCCCTCAAGACTTACTTTTTCCTCATTATCCATAGAGAATTGATTCCAGAACTGTCTTGAATACAAAAAGGTGTGGGTGTTCAAGTTCCTACATAAAAAGTATAGGTCAATGAGGTTGGCTCCCCATATCTGCATACTCCCAACCCTGGAACAAAAACAGTATAGGTGTTTATTTTTTTAATCTATGTAAAAATTGACCTACACAGTTCAATTCTGTGTTGTTCAAGGATCAACTGCATATTTTTTTGAAACTATTTTTGTAGCTTAATACCAATTAAGGTATTTCTATTTCACTTTGATTTTATGTCGTACAGAGGATCTGTACTACAGGTCTTCTACCTGGAACCAAAAGTACAGCCACTTCACGGTCGACCTGAGAATAATCTATCTCCTTAGCTGTAAGAACTTCAGCTCAAAAAGAATACAGTATTTGTGAAGAAAAATGAAACAAAGAAAATAAATCTCCCTGTACCTTCCTGGCTTTCAAGTCTAACTGCCAGTTTTCTTCCCTCACAGCTAAAACTTCTAGCAAATTGTCAGTTCTCAGTAGCTGACCTCATGATGGCTACTGATTCCAATAATTTTAACTTGTGATTAAATTATAATAATACAAAAATGATTATAGAAAATCCACACCTTCATAATATCTAGATGATAATCCAAATTTCAAATTACCCATGGGCTGAAAAAATTGAGCAAAGAATCGGCAAACCAGCTGATATGTGTGAGCCTTTGGGAAGTACAGGGAAAATCAAGGAAAAGAAACTGTGTAGAAGAGAGAGAGCAGCTATCAGAGAGTGTAAACTTTATCCCAAATTAGCATCAGAAATAAAAGACCATTTAACATGTGAAAATAGAAATTACAGGAATAAGAGTTATATGGACATGTTAGATACAGAGATTATGTCTGGTGGTGGGTAGAGGAGGGGAGGGAAAACAAGGAGGGAAAAGCGTCCTTCAGAAAAAGCAGTATGAAAGAAAAAAGAATAAGGAAAAATTCAGGGTGTTTCTAGGCCAAAAAAATTTTAAAAAAATAAGAAACATACAACTTGCCTGCCCATTCTTCACTCCTTTTTAAGAAAAATCTAATAAGGAAACATACTCTGTTGCAGAGATAAAAGCAGGTGCTTTTAAAACAAGATTCCTATAAAGCAAAACATTTTTGTTACCTCTGTGACAAAGATACAGTTACTCAAACACTCTTCTTCTTGGAAAACTATGATAAAATTAAAATGGAAATGTGATGTTATACAGTTCAGCAGGCAAATTCCCCTGCAACAAACAGTAGTGAAGCAGAAGAAATGAATGAAAAAGTCAGAGAAATTTCTTAGAGCAGAAGACAGGAAAAGAAAAAAATCACATGTTCAATAGGAATTTTTAAATAAGAAAAAAAAGCAACAGAGTAGATTTAATTTTTATTTATATGATTACTATGTATATATATACCTTATACCCAGATAATATAAAACACAATTTTTTTACAAGTGCTCATGGTACATTCACAAAAGAGTGATTGTACAGTAAGGCACAAATAAAATATTATTTAGCACCATAGAGTAGAAGTATTTCAGACAACTTTCTTGAATCAAAACACAATAGGATTAAAAATTCTTAACAATATAAAGAACAAAGAAACTTGCACCTAGAAATTACATGCTCCTTTTTAAGCAACTCTTGAGTGAATAAGTACGAGACTGAAGTAAATAATTTCTAAACAATAAAAATAATAATGAAAATATCACATATCAGAATTGTGCAATACATTTAAAGCTGTAATTACAGAAAAAAATAATAATACAAAACCTTTCATCAATAAAAATTTAAAAAATTGAAATACATAAACTATAATTCAAAAAAGCTAGTAAAAATTAAATGGAAAAACAATATGAAGTAATGAAGAAAATATCAACAGAAATTAGAAAGTAGATACAAAACAGAATTTTTTAAAGAAACTTGCACATAAAACATTATTTAAAAAATTTAAAATGACTAATTAAATGGTAAGTTAGCACAGGCCAACATGATAGAATAAATAGTTAAAGTCCTTTCTCTTCAGTGGCACATATTTTCTGGGTATGATGACTTTCACCTAAGACAGATTATCAAATAGAAAATATAAGTTGATAACCTGTTTTTATTACTAGTGTTAGGAATTAGTAATATTAGCTGTTAGTAATAACTACTACTGTATAAATATATATGCATGTCTTAGAAGCTGTGGCTTTCAAATTAGATTTATGTCCTGTTTCGTTTCATCTGTGATATAAAGTTAAAGTGTAGGAAAAATCCAGAATAATTCAATATACAGTATTTTATTGCCTCCAAATAGATTGTATTTAAAATCAAATATAGTTTGTCAAGATGGTCCCCTCACATAAGATTAACACATTACTTTGTTATTCAAATATTGATGGATATTTATCATGTACTATTTAAAGATCAACAGATAGTCACGTATTTGATTGTCTTAAAATTTGCAGCAGAGAACAGGTATAAAAATTGACTAGGGAAGTTGGAAGAAGTCCTGGCCATTAATTCCAAAATCAATCTGAATGCGTTTCTCCACACTATTAAAAAACTGAAACTACAAAATTACCAGAATAAGATATTTGACTTTTCAAATTTTTATTTATTTCTTTATCGTTTAGTTTTGTTGTCATTGTTGTTGTTGCTGCTGTGGTTTTGGAATGCAGACCAGTTGGTATGAGTGCAGTGGCTTGAAGAAATAATTTGTGTCCCTAGCCACTGTCTGAGGGCCCAGGGTTGGAGAAGTGGCTCTGTCAGCCATGTGGCTTCCATACCTGGCTCCCAGGTAGTTGCTCCTGTTACCATTTTTCAAGCAACAGAACTGTTACAATTTTTCAGGCAGATGAACGGGGAGGAAAATGCAGTTCCTTTTTAGAACAGCTCACCCACTATTTCTACTGTACTTACAAGAGCCTAGTAGTCTTAGAGTCGCACCTAGCTGTAAGGGTAGCTGTATTTCTAAAAGGAACAAGTGGAGAATAGATTTTGAGGAGTCTGTCAGATAACTTTTTGACAGTGTAGAATATCTACTTTCCTGTGATTAGGATATCTGATGATTGATGACTTACTGTGAGATTAAAGTAAACCAATATAGCAATTCCATACAGATATTTCTCCTGCTTATGCTAGGGGAGCTCAACAGATATTTTTTCAAATGTATTGATAATATTGTTTATGTCAAAGTAATGATGGGTACAATTTTTCAACTTGACTTTAGTCAACTGGTTTCAAAATACAGAAAAAAATTATTCACTGTGTTATATTACTTCATTTTCATAAAATGGGCACTGTGAATGTGAACAAAATGATTTGTTATTCTGTAATGGATGTGACTTGCTAACTTGGCATTAATAGAATTTAGTGTCATGGCTACACTTAGCTCCAAGGGAGGACAGTCAATGTTATTTTCATTATAAGCATTTTTGTACCAAACTGAGCATTGGAAATTCAATAACCGAGAAGAAAATGGCAAATAGATACAAATAAATTAAAAAGAGGTACCATCTGCTAGCCTGTGGTTAAATTAGATTGAAAGTATACCTGCATCATCCTAGAATAAGCAGCAAAACCTTTTACTCAGCTTGCTATTTGATTCTCCATCTAGTGCAAGTGCTTATCTTTTTCAGCAAGAATGTAAAATATTTAGAACATTTTTCAATTGTATATGATGGTGTACTATTGCAATACAATGTAAGTAGTGTTAAATTAAGCTTGAATAGATGTACAATTGTTGAAAACCCCTTCCACATGTCTATATAACTTTATGACTGCTCTTTCAATTTTTTAGACTTAAAGGTATAAGGGGAAAAAATTACTTTGCCTTGTACCTGCAAGTGACAACTTCTAGCAGATAGGGTGCCCATCAGTGTCACTGATGTCTTTTAAGAGAGTGGAAATGTTGACCTGTGTTCCCATGAATGTTGCTCCAGCCATCCAGCTTCATGTGAAGAAAATATATTTCCAAACTGTAAAATTACTTCTGATAAAACAGCAAACCTCCAGGGCTCTGAGAGGTTTAGTTCTTTAAAGATGTTCCTGAGAGAGACCATTGGATTGTCTGTCTTGATATCAACTGTTAACCATTTCTAATTTGATCTTTTATATCTTTCATATTTATTGTGTCAGAGGGAAAAATGCACATTTAAAATATATTTGCATGTTTTTTTCATGTTCTAAGCATATAGATGCACATTAATTAAGCAACTGGATTTATATAAATTAAAAAAAAAAACAAGACAACTTTTAATTTCTTTGCTAGATATATATCTTAATGTTTATCCCTAATGCAGAGAAAGGGTTTCACCACTGTGAAAACATCTATAAAATTCTTAAGAAGTACAAATACAGGCAGCAAGAAATGTTCTAAACCTCTGCTATAAGTTTGTATACCAGTGAGTAATAGTAATATTGTACAAAACAGACTTATGAATTCTGAAGTAATTTTTCAATTCTTAAGGAACACTTTTCCCATTACAGTAACTGTTTTATTTTGCTCTGTTGAATTTGAAAATGAAACCACTTTTGCTTCTTAGTAATTAACAGATAAAATCTGTTATAATATGTCATTATAGATCATTGCCAAATAAAAAGCAAGCACCAGATGGTGTGCTTTATGTTAAGCTACAGTGCACATGCATTAGGGCTTCTTTTACTCTCTCAGGGAAATTGCAATTTATTTTAGAGAGATCCTTACACTATGCAAGCTGTAAAGCAAGAAGCTGTTTTTACTAGCTTGGAAACCATAAAAAGTGTGGTTTCATCTCTGGCTTCAAAAATGCTTTGTGATGGGTTACTTTAAAAAACAATATAATGCTTCATTTATTATCTTGTTTTTTTTCCTTTTCCTCTATTTCCTCTTCCTCATTTTCCTCCTCCTCCTTTTCTTTTGATCATATGGACAACAGAAATGGACAACTGAAGTTAAATTATAGTTAAGTCTGATCGTTTATCAATTGTTAATAAAAATATTAGAAAATGTAAAAGATAGGGAATCCTTTATTAGCCTTTCTTTTATTGACATTCTATTATATTGTAAGAAAAAAGTCCCCATTCTGTATCCCCCGACAATGACGTGTCTCTCACAATCTGTGTCTCACTGAATTTTTAATAATATCCAAGTTCTGCTGGTGGCCTTTGAGCCACTTACTGAGACCTTTCTCATCACTCTCTGTTCATTCTAAGCACTCTTCCCTTTGTCCACTGTTGTCTGGCTCTACTGACCTCCTTACTAGTCCTCAGACAGGGCCAGCTGTCCCCCAGGTTGGAGGTTTCACTCATGACATTTTCTTAACCTTTTCATCTCCTATGGTTTGTCACTCTTTCTTACTTTTGATAACACTTTAAATATCAGTTACAACACACCTTTACCCCTTCTCATTGAAACATGCCCCCCTGATTTACAGGGTCTGTCCAGAAGGTATCCAGCCATGGACTCTGAAAAATAGACATTTGCTGAAGATACAAGATATAAGAAGCATTGTACCTTGGGACCTCACACAATTCTCCCAATTGCCATCAGCTGCCTCATCATATTTTCCTAATCTCATCGACGGTCTGAAATCCCTTCCCTTTTAAAGGTGATTTTAGTTTTAGGAAAGGCCAGAAGTCACACAATGCAAATTCTGGGCTGTACATGGGCTGAGTCACCTGGGCAATTTGATGTTTCGTCAAACAACTCTATACAAGACATGAAACATGATACATATTGTTTTGATTAAGCTGCCAATCACCAGTTTCTCATAGCTGCAGAATTCTGAATCATCTGAATAGTTTTTGCAGAGGAATGTTCAAGCTTAATCCAAAATTTTATGCAGATTCATTCCTGTACTCGCTCAGTCATTTTGAATGTGACAGCCACATAGTACACATGCTCCCTCAATAGCTTCTGCCTCCCCCACTGACTAATACAATGACGTTGTCATTGTTCACATATATTCATTCCAGTACACTCCCCTTGGCTGCTGGGTTACATTGATGTTATGCAAACCATTCTCTTTGTATTAACAATGATTAGACTTTTTCCAGACAGACCTCATATGCTAGTCATATATTTATATTCTATTAATTATTGTCTGTATTCCTCATTATACTTAAATGATAGGGACTAAATAATCTTTATCCACTAATACATAGTCATCTCCTATGTGCATCTGGAATTCAATAAATATATACCACTTATAAATAGCTAATATTTTTAAAAAACAAAAATAATAACTATTTGACATACCATCAAGTAAACTTTAATAAGACTTAATTATATCAATAGGAAGACTACTACACGTATTTTAAAAATAATTCTAATTAAATTGGAATCTCTCTTCCATCCTCCAAGTCCTCGACCATTAACAGCTGCAACAGAAGTGTATAGGGGGAGTTATGGCTCTTTGCATTTGTGGAAATGGCTCATTTGGAGAGCTGATTAACAATGAAATTTAGTGAACACCCATTACTTACTATCTCTACCAAAAACTGAATGAAGTAATTATTTAAAATTTATCCAAATGGATTTAGGTTAAAGATGTTACTGAAATTGAAAAGCTATAAAGGATTTTTATTTTCTATTCAAAATGTTTTTTAAAGCACTAGTAACTATGTAACAACTGTTTTAAAGTAGGAAAAAAGCAGTATTATCACCCCAGAGTTTTGGGGGGTAGACATTATTAAGTGCGTTAAAATACTCTTGTAGAGTAAAAATCTTATCTCCCCTTCTCCCATTCAAAAGGGGGTCTTAACTTTTGTGTTGTGCTCAGACATAGTCTTCCACAATTTAATTGCTTTGAACAAATGATATTGAGCAGTAATAGAGAAAATGTTAAAAACAAATTCAGAGAAACAAAAGTATTTCTATGTATCTTGCTTTTAATTTGAGAGTTGCATGAGTCTGCTAGGGCTACCATAACAAAGAACCTTACACTGTGTGGGTTAAATGACAGAAATTTATTTTCTGACAATTCTGGAAGCTGGATGTCCAAGATTAGGTGCTGGCAGGCATGGGATCTTGTGAGACCTTTTTTCTTAGCTTTCAGTCAACTTTTACCTGTGTTCTCACTTGGCCTTTTATCTGTTTCAGACCACTTCTGGTGTCTCTTCCACTTCTTATGAGAAACTATTGAATTATGACCTCAACCTTTTACACCCTCATTTAACCTTAATTATCTTCACAAGGGCCTATTTTCAAATACAGCCACACTGAGAATTAGGACTTTAATATATGGATTTAGGGGGACACAATTTAATTCATAGCAGGGATGTTTATACACTATACTTCCCAATCATGCATTAAGAAATATGAGATACTTTTTAAATGGTATAAAATAAAAATAGAAGCATGTCATCTCAGAGGCCCATCTACCCATCGAGTACGGTGCTAGTTAGGTAACTGAAACTTAGATGGGCAGTAAAACCCATAAGTGAGACATATAAAGAGAATAAGGACTGATGTGAAATCCTTTTGTACCATTCCTAGTCCATCATTTCACAAAGTATGTTCAGATGAATAATAGTCTCCACCGATCTCCTTTAAAAAGGTCCTCCCTCTTCAAATAAGTTTGGCAAATGGTGCATAAAAATGTTCTGTGTGAAGATTCACAATGCTGTGTGCTCTAAGAAATGCACAAAGTTCACAGAGTTTCATATCAACATAGGATGCCCTTTTTACTTCTCGTTGAACTATGTGAATCCCAGAGATATTTCTGCACAAAATGCATTGAAAAAAATCCCAATTTAAAGTACTATTGCTCTAAAGCACAGTAAACAAGTATAGATATGTCATATTAAATGTTAATCTTCTACTTGCTGAATTACCTGCACTGTAAGTATGTACACTTAAACTTCCTGTGTATTGTATTGTGACTGTTTCAGAGCTTTTGTCTGTGGGAAATTTTAAATGAGCAAACCTTTGCAACTCAACTTTTAAAAGTAAAGCAAAAAAAGAAAGTTTAATACCATAGAATGAATAGAAGTGTCAGAATGGAGATTCACTATTTATTGTGAATTATCTTGCTTTTACTTGCTGCAGTCAAGCTTTTGAGGTTAAACAAACTATTTTCTAAGATTGACTGGGAATGCTTCATTTGTACATAAACATGCTCAAAAACCATAACAATATTAGCAGTTTCAGAGTATTGTATACATTGAACAAATGCACATGTTGCATCTGTAGATATTATTTATTCAACATTTGTCCTGCATTTCAATGAATAAAAATCACATGCGCATAGAAATTACTTCCCTCAGAATCAACAGAGTCTTGTCTTCTGAGAAGAAACCTGGCAAGAGAAAAGAGTATCTGAAGCGTTCAATGTCATTCAAGTTCAGATACAGAATAAACTTGCTGTCAGTCAAAAGTCAGATATATTAGCAAAAAAACCATCTTGTAAGTAAACATCATTTCAGTTGGGTTGAGAAAAAATAAAAAAGTAAAAGCATGGTGGACTAATATAAGGGTAGCCTCAGAATGCTTCTTGTCCTACTGTGCCTCAGAGGTCAGAGAACAGTTTTGATGGGGAAGTAGAAGAGTAATTTCTGTTCTTTGACCCTGTGATTCCTAGATATGTAAAATACCTTTATGTTAACCTTAGGGAAAAAAAAACGTCAGAGTTGGGTTTTTTTGATATTTAGCAGATGACTTGAAACTTTATTAAACAGATTTTTGTATGATACAAAGATTATATATTCTTTTAACTTTCATTATTCAAATTTTAACACCTGGACTTATTGCAAAAACTTTAGTTAGTAATACAATAAAAATTGATAAGATATGAAAATACTAACGTGTTTTTAATGATAGCTTATAGTTAAATGTCAGAGAAAGCAAAAATAAATGTCTTAAAATCATTTTGTGTATTTTTAATTTTCCATTTGTATTTTATCTATTGAAGGATTTTTTTTAATTCCTACATTAAGTCAACAGTATTTTGATAAAGAAAAGAGAAAATATTTTCAACCCACATTTGTACACTTTGAACAGCATAGCTAAAAGTTATATTGAGTACTGTTTTATTTTAATTTTTTACACATTTTATTCTTTTAGCATTCAAAAAGATCCAAAAGATAAATATGAAATGCTTCTTGTATATTTTGTGATGAAAATTAATTACTTTATTATTTTTAAATAATTATCACATTTTATTGAACTTTTCTTAGTGCAAGTTGCAATCAAACATTAAAAACATGCCATACAACATTTCTCTAATGTATACCGTCAAGTGCTTCCCTGAATTTCCTAACATAAAACAACTAAAATCAGTTTTTTACCATTTTTATGATATTCTGCCAACTTTATTTCTAATCTAAGAAATAGTAATAATAAACCAATTAAATAAATTTTTGTAGATTCTCAAAATTAAAAATTTTATTTTCTTAATCACAAAAATGATTGCTTCAATTATTCATTCATTCAATAAATATTTGCTCTGTGCCTAAGAACCAGCCTTTTGCTTGTAGACCAAAGATATTGTTCTAGTACTTATATTTCTATTTGTTAAATGCATTCAATTGAAATTTATCATTTGGTATGACCAGTTATAATTTCATTATTTTGGTTTTTACTAATTTAAGCTGAGCTGTTCATAGAAAGTAACAAAAGCAACTAGATGTTTTTCCCTACAAAAATGCCTGGAAAATATTCAAAAGCACATTTTGCTATAAAGTGCTCCTGCACTTAAAATGGTTTAAATCTTTAATTCTACAATACCTTAACAGGAAAGAAAACAAAGGTCAATTGACTTTTATTGTTCTGAAAATCATATCAAACTTTGCTTTTTCCTTGAGAAACATTATGTTAAATATTACTATTCTGCTAAAGAATATTTTTGAAAAGTGCTTTTGCCTTAGAATGAGACATCTTTCTAAATTCCCACAGGAGATTCTTTTATTTCTAATATATTAACACACATGCAATTGCATCTATAATGCTACAAATTTTTACCATTATACTCAAATGCCTAGGGATTGCATACATATATTCTAGGTGCATACTGAAAATGAATTTGTAGGATTCATATAATCAAATATAAAAAAGATGTTTTTATTTATATCTTCTCAGTTGCAGAAGATAAAAATACTTCAAATATTTCAATAATGTAAAAAGAGCTCTTAAGTGAACTTAAAAAAAACCAGCTTGGCGTATTTAATTAAATACCTTACAGAAATGCAACCTCAGAATTGGTCATACTAACCTTGAACACATCATCAGTTCTTTCAAGAATGTCTTTACGGACTTGATGCATTTTAAGTGAGTTGCCAACAATCACGATATAGCCCTTAGATTTGCATGTTTTTAAACTTTTTCTCATCTCATTTACCTAAGACTGTCAGACTCTAGGAAAACTCCTTGCTATAGAGAAATTTATATTAACAAACTACATTATAAATTGTAGGCTGATAGTGGGGGAAGGGATAAAGAGGGAGATTAAAGGAATATTTGTCTTGATTAACACCATAAAATATCTCCATAGAATAGCACTTTTCCAAGGGATATATCAGAATATTGTTTGATGAACAACAGAATTAGCACAAAAGAGTTGATCTTTATTTTGGAATATAAGCATCAAGTTTTGGTAGTTGAATTTCTTTGCTTTATTGTATGAAAAGCTACAGATTAGAGTAAAAAGAGTATGTTATTTTAAATACACAACTTACTATTTAGAGCAGCCAATATTGTACTGGTTCTATGTATTTAGTTCCAGTATCTTTATTTGTAAAAAATAATAACAATAACAGCAACTACAATTGAAAACCATAACCTCTAAATAATCTGTGAGGAGTGTATGTGTTAAACTCTTGCTATAAAGTGTCATGTTCATAAAATTTATTAATTATTTTAAATAAAAAAAAATAGTCTACATGTCTAGAATGAAAACCAAGACTAATGTAGAAAAATATTTGACTGTATTTTTCAAATTCATGCCTATCCAGTAGAACTTGATGTGGTGATTGAAATATTCTTTCATGTTTAACATGGTAACTACTAACTCCATGTGTCTATTAAGCACTTGATACATGGCCTAATGTGACTGGGGAATTGATTTAATTTAATTTAAACTTAAATAGCCACATGTGGCTAGAGACTGCTTTATTATACAATATAGATCTAACTATTTAATATACTATTACATTATATATTTGATATATATTTAATATATAACTATTTAATATATATATCCTCATTGGAAGAATTTTGAATATTTTTGTACACTTTATAGAAACAATGAGAAAAATTAGGATATCAAAATGATGCTTACACAGATGAAATTTACAAAACAAAAGAATTAGCTTACAAAGAATCTTCAAGAATCTCAACATGTAATCAAATAGGGGCATACTACTGACAACTACAAGTCCTGTATAATGTCAGCAATGGTGCACGAAAATACACAGGAAATAAATTGAACAGATGGACTTGAGAACTCCCATACAACCAACAGTTACTTAACGGAAAACATGGAGGAATAATTTAAGGACAGCTAAAACTAGGAAGAATTTGCCCACTCCAACATTAAGGGAAAGCAGTGGTCCACAGTAATGTCTGAATTGGATAAATCAGCCTATGCCCCATGAAGCTCAAAATGAAAAAGCCAAGGCTAACTTCTAGAACAGTCCGCAGTAGGGAGAACTGGAATAGAATCTAAATTAAGCAAAACAGGGCCAATGAAACAAAGGAAAGATAAAAGTCTAGGTAACAGTGCAGAAAGGGAACAAATCTTAATAATTCTTTTTTTAAGATTTTATTTTATTGATTATGCTACTACAGTTGTCCTGATATTTCCTCCTTTGCCCCCCTCCATCCAGTACTCAGAACTCCTTCTACTCCCTCAGGCAATCCCCTCATCATTGTTCATGTCCATGAGTGAAGTGTATTAAGTTCTTTAGCTTCTCCATTTCCTACACTATACTTTTCATCCCCATATCTGTTCTGTAACTACTTATTTGTACTTCTCAATCCACTCACATTTTCACCCATTTCCCCATTTCCCAATCCCATTTGGCAACCATCAAAATACTCTCTGTATCTATGATTCTGCCTCTTTTCTTTTTTGAATAGTTTGTTTTTCAGATTCAATTATTGACAGATATGCATTTTACCTTAGTTGTGATCTCCTTTTTCTTAAATAAGTCCCTTTAATATTACATATAATAATGGTTTGGTGATGATGAACTCCTTTAGTTTTTTCGTATAGGGAAAGCCCTTTATCTGCCCTTCAATTCTCCATGATAGCTTGGTTAGGTAGAGCAATCTTGGATGCAAGTGTCTACTTTTCATGACTTTGAATATTTCTTGTCAATCCCTTCTAGCCTGCAAAGTTTCTTTTAATAAATCAGCTGACAGTCTTATGGGAATGCCCCTGAAGGTAACTAACTTCTTTTTTCTTGCTGCTTTTAAGATGCTCTCTTTATCTTTAACCTATGATGTGCCTTGGGGTGAGCCTCTTTGTCTCCATTTGTTTGGGATTTTCTGTGGCTCCTGGACTTGCACATCTATTTCCTTTACCAAATCAAGGAAGTTTTCTTTCATTATTTTTTCAAGTAGATTTCTAATTTCCTGCTCTTTCTTCTCTCTTTCTGGCACCTGTATGATGAATATGTTGGAATTCTTGAAGTTGTGACGCAGACACCGGCTGGCAGTGTCTGCGGCATTATGGATGAGACATGAGACATTCACATGGACTACTGAGTCCTGTGGAGGAAAAGAGATGACATGGCTACCCTCTCAAGGGGTGGGTGCCTCAGAGTGGCCTGGCCATTCTCTCAAGAGGAGAGTGCCCCAATTCCCTCTTTCACCAGTTTTTATTGGCTTTTAAATTGCACAGGAATACAGGAAAAGTTCATTAATCATTGTCAGGCAGTATGGTTCAAACAATAGATAGCATACAAAGAACTATGAGGGCCTATTCTGAGTCAGGGTCTGTTAGCTAAGGGGCTAAAAACTGTGGGAAACAAACTCATTTCCTGCCCAGAGCCTTTATTATTTAATTAAGAGCGTTTTTAGCAAAGCAGATTTCACAGGAGTTTATGTATTCTTTCTCAGGCCTGATTATCCGAGAAACCTGCCCTTTCCAGCACAGGACTGAGCCGCCCTCTGTCATTGTTTCAGGATTAAGTCAGGCAGAGGAGGCAAGATAGCCAAGAGATTAAGAGACTTCTTCCAGACAGGATGAGGACTCAGGCTTTGTCAAAGCTGAGGGGCAAGGGTCCATCACACCCTTTTGCTGTAGCCCCCCAAGTCCTTCCCTGGGGCCTCTACATGATCATGTCTGTCTTAGGTCGTTCCCCCCTTGGGGAATCTTACCCATCATTGGCTAACTAATCAAGCACTGGGGGCCAGTTATGGAAAAAGGAGCAGAAGCGGTGCTCCTGCCAGGGAGATAAGCTTTGTCTGCTTAGTGGCTTATGGTGCAAAGGTCCCTCACTCAGCCTTAGCCTTGGGGGTGGTTACAGCTTCTGAAACTAGGCAGGGCATTTCCCAACAACACTGTCCCAGAGACTGCTTACACTATCCCCCCCTTTTTTTATATTCTTTTTTTTTCTTACTGTTCTGATTGTTTGTTTTTTGCCCACTTGTGTTCCAAATCATTGTTCTGATTCTTGGCTTCATCTACTCTACTGCTGTTTCCCTGCAATTTGTTCTTTATTTCAATTAGTGTATCCTTCATTTCTGACTGGAAGTTTGTATGCTATTGAGGCCCTCACTAAGTTCTTTGAGCATCCTTATAACTATTGTTTTGAACTCTGTGTTTGATAGATTGCTTATCTCTATTTCATTTAGCCATGCAGTTTGACACTAAATGGTCTGAAAGTCACATAGATCTTTTGCACAGCTTTTAACTCAACATTTGTTATGAAAAGTATCTTAAGTGCTGTATCATTTACTTCCCCCATTCTCCAACAATGGGCTGCGGGGACTACTAGGGGTGACTCTTGCTCTGCACCCCATTACAACGTGATGGATTTCTAAAGCATGGATTGGTCCAAATTTATTTTTATTAAGAAGTGGAAATCCGATCCAGGTGTGGCAAACCTGGCTTGATGGTAGTGGTGCCTGGGCAGTGGGGGTGGGAGCATCCCTTCTTGCCAGCTGTCATTAGATTCCTGATGTGCAGTTTGTTTTGGTGTTTAGCACCTTAGGGATTCTTCTAAATGTCATATACTAAGTGAAACTGTGCTAGGAGGAAGAGTTGATAACCTTAACAAAGCTTGATGAAGGAAAGCTAAGGGAAAGGGTATGTGAGGCTACAGACACCCAGTGAATAATCTATGCCAGTCCTCCAACCAACATTAGACAGAGAAGTGCTTGCTGGTGGTCTCATATTGAGATTTAAATTTGAGAATAGGAGGAGAAAAGTAGACAAAATAAATAACTTTTGAAAACAAAGCTGGTTTGGCTTATGCTTGTCTTATAAGGCAAAATTTGAGCTTACTAAAAATGTCTGAGGTTGGCCTGTTAGTAAAATCCTGGCAAAGCACCCTAAATGCAGGTAAAGGAAAGTAAATGCTGTGAGAAGTGTGTTAATTTTAGTTCTTTTGTGGATGGAGGAGGAATGCCAAATATAAGAAATAAAAAGGCAAAAGGGCTGAGAAACGGTGGCCTGTGCAGCAGCTGCACTAAGTAAAGAAAGGTTGCTCACACTTTGAAGTGGGGGATGGGTGAACCCCACGAGCCAGCACACTTCCTTTCTATTTAGAGGATGGAACTTGAAACCTTTTCTGTCAATCCGCTTGTAAGATGTTCCATTTGGTGTGCAGTGAGCCATTTAAATGTCAACAAGTGTCTTGAGGGCTTGAGCCACAGCACAGTATGAATGGAGAAGGAAAGGGCTACCTGCTGACTCCTCACTGGGCACAAGCCCTAGACATATCATTGCCCATCTGTAGGAATTTTTTGATGTGCCCTGAAGATTCAACATCAGGTGATATTAATTCAGAATTTAAATAACTAATTGTGGGGTTAGAAATTCAACCAGGACATGGTCAGTTCAAGGATACTGACAATATTCAGGAGTCTTGGTCCCCTCAACCTTTGGTAGGGTTTTCAAACTGTCTGTTATATTTCATGGTGAATAGTACCAGAGGTTATGGGCTTAACAAAGTCCTGAAACTCCCCTAATATATGAGGTTCTTTCCAAGTTCCTAATCCTTCAGAGCCTCATTACATGGCAGCTGACTTTCACCAAACAATCAATCCAAATGAGTGAGACCTCAACGCCAAAGCCATATTTTTTAATTTTTAATTTAAAAAGGAATCTCATCAATTCTTGTTCATATCGTTCCTTTGAATTAAGTCAATTACATCTAGGCCACACTCAAGGGGAGGGGGTTCTTACTGAAAAACTTCTTAGACAGATATTCATAGCCTCTCAGGTATCACATTTATTTCTAATTTTATAAAAGCAGCCTAAAATAATTTCTGAAACAAGTAAGGATATACTTACACAATCCATTAGACAAATCATTTCTTTACTTTTCATGGCAGAGAATCCCAAAGAGGACATTTCAATCAGAGGGAATAGTATGTTCAGTGATAAAGAGGTGTGAACCAGAGCAGAGGCCCCAGTGGGTAATGGAAACTATAGCACCTGTTTACAGCACAGCATGTGTCTGATAGCAGCAAAAACAGGGCTGGAAGGTTAAGTCAAAATATTCAAAAGGAGCTTCATGTGTCATCCTACTGATTTTTGGACTACTTGTGTGGTGCTAGTATAGGTAAAGGGGACAAAAGAGGTGTGTAGTTGTAGCGGTGGATTTTCAACAGATGATTAAGCAAATAAAATTTGGATTTGAGGAAGATAACTGTCAGAGTAATAGAAAGTGGATTACAGGGAAAAAGAAAGAATGGTAGAGAAAATAACAGGTGGTCAAGTTCAAAAGGAATCCTAACAGTTCCAATCAATGTGGTTTACTTTCTGATTAACTCCAGGCAGTAAGTGAAAGAAACCAAAGATGTTTAGAGAGGTTTTCAGTTTGTGAAAGACATGAATATAAATGTCATTAACTGAGAGAGGAAATTGTTTAAAAAGAGCACATGGGAATAAAGGTAATGACTTCAATTTTGCACATATTGAGTTTTTTGTACCTTAAAATTTTAAAGTGAAAATAACTAGTAGAAATTTCTGACACAAGAGATAAAATTATGAGTCCTTGTATAGGAAATGTTAGAGCTAAGAAACCAAAAAGGGATTTCCCAGTACTAGTTAAGAGGGTAGCCATGGCCAGTGTGGCTCGGTTGTTTGGAGAATCATCCCACACACCAAAAAGCTAAGAGTGTGATTTCCAATCAGGGCATGTACCCAGGTTGCAGGTTTGATCTTTGATCAGGGCATGTATGAGAGGCAACCAATTGAAGTTTCTCTCTTACTTCTCTTCTCTCTCCTCTCTTTCTCTACCCCCCTACTTCATCTCTCTAAAATAATAAACATTTTTTTTAATTAGAATGGTAAAAGCTGAAACAAAAAACACAAAAGTAATGGAGAGATACTAAGGTATAAAACAGATCAGATGCACCTTGTATTTCAATGTTTTAAGTCTTGAATTGTTTATTTAAAATGTTTTCTTCCTTTCTCATTTTGAGTATATATGTGGATTCAAATTGCTACAATGTTCATACATGTTGACTGTCTAATTTGTTCAAAAGAAGAAAAAAAGAGTCGTAACTCAGCAATATGGCAGAACAGGAAACCCCAAACATTTTTTTCCTCCATAGAGACACTGAGAAAAATACAAAGACCTCCCCAAAAATAAAAGATAGTACAACAATTTAAGGACCAATTCATTTTATGAGAAATCTAAATATCAATTATTAGACTCCTGTACCCTAAACTAGCATGAAGCGAGATACATCAAGGCAGGCAGGAAAATATGGTATAAATAATAAAATATTATTCAGCCATAAAAATATCCTATTCTATGCCACAACATGGATAAACCTGAAGGACACTATGCTATGTGAAATAAGCAGTCATAGAAAGAAATTCTTCATGATTCAATTAATATGAAGTATGAAATATAGTCAAACTCACCAAAGCAGAAAGTCCAATGGTGGTTGCCAGGGGCTGGTTGGCAAGTTAATATTCAATGGTTATAAATTCTCAGGCATGAAAAATGAAAACTTTCTAGAGGCCTGCTGATCAACATTTTGCTTACAGTTAATAGCACTATAACGTACACTTAAAAACTTGTTAATAGAGTCTTATATTAGGTGTTTTTCCCTCAGTAAAAACGGCATAAATAGTAAGGAAGCTGGGAGAGATGAGGATTACCTAGTGGATTCTGAGATTTTGAAGACTGAGAAGGATTTATTTTGTAACAAACAATGGAAATAAATGCATTTCTTAGGCAAGTTCTGAGTCATTACATTGCCTTTTAAATTTTTTCTGTCTCTCTCCTTATGAAACTCCTAAGTTTTCATTTCAATGGTACATTTGGCATTTTAGTTTTTTATTACCCTTAAAATAATGAAGTCATTCCTAAATTTCAAGGTAATGTACCCCAGTCTGGATTAAATTTGAATTATGTTAGAAAACATCGGAGAAGCAGATGAATTAAAGAAATAATATAAAACAAAACATAAAGAATAAAACATTTACGTGAATATTTTTATTATCTTGCAGTATAGAATTAATTCTGATGGTAGATTGAATAGTGCCCTGCAAAAATTCATGTCCACCCATGTTGGGGGCCACCCTGCCTGGTCTCAGGAAGCTGTGACCCCCTGTGACTTAGGCTGAGAGAGAAACCTCCGGATCAGGAGCCACTAAGGAGACAAAACTTATTCCCCTGGCATGAACGCTACCTGTTTGTTCTGTGCCTGGCCTTTAATGCTAGATCAGTTTCCAATGACGGGTAAGACTTCTCAGGGAGAAGCGACCTAAGACAGGGGCTGATCTCGTAAAGGCCTCTGTGGAATAAGTCTCACGAGACTGTGGAAATAAATGAAGGGGCTGTGGAAAGGAAAGGGTGATCGACATCTACCCCTGCCCCCTCTTAGCCTGAGTCTTTGTACTCAGATGTGAGAAATCCAAGTCTCCTCCTGCCAGAGTCTCCAGCGCTTAGCAAACAGCCAAAGGGGCTAGCTCAGACCGGAGACGGTGGACCCTCGGGGTAATCAGGCCTGAGACAAAGAATATGCAAGATCCTGTGAGATCTGTTTGCTTGAGGATGTTATTAACTTGGAATTTGAAGGCACAGTCAGGAAACCTTTAAAACCTGCAGTCTTTTAATATGATAAAACTCCAATCTCTGCCCGGAATCACAACAGAAACTCTGTTAACATCCTTGTAAGATATGTGTTCCCTTTTATCCCTTCTGCCAGACTGTCAATCCACAATCTGTGACTGCTTTCTCAATAAAAACCCACTGAGACAAAGGAAGGCGCTTCCCCTCAGGAGGGTTTAGCCAGGAGCGGCTCAAAGAATTGGAGAGTGAGCGCTCCGTCTCTGACTTCCACTCAGAAAACTGTTTCTGTGCATGATTATTTCTATAGTGGGTTTTAAGCGTGTCCATAGCCAGCCAAAGGGAAAAGGTTGGGTTCTGCATGCTTCAGTCAGACAGCCGGGACTAAAGCGAGGTTTGAAAATCGCTATAGTTAGTCAGACAGCCAGGTGATCCAAGCGAGGTTTGAAAATGGCTTACACACCCAGAACCCGTGAATGTAACCTTATTTAAAAATAGTGTCTTTACCAATGTAATCAAGTTAAGATGAGGTCACAATGACTTAGGGTGGGCCCTAAATCTAAAATAGTCAGTGTCCTTACAGAAGGAAAATTTGGAAGCAAATACACACATAAGCAGGGAAGATGGCCATGTGAAGAAGGGGGCAGAAATTGGAGTGATGTCAATGAGCTCACAAACCAAAGAATGCTCAGGATGGCTGGCAAACACAAGAAACAAGGAGGGAAAAAGAAAAGAGATTCTCTCTCCAAGGGTCCAGAAAAAACAACCTGCATATGCTTTCTTTTGGACTTCTAGGCACTGTAACTGTGAGTGAACTCATTTCTATTATTTTATGTGCATTCAGTTCTTAAGGCAGCCAAGGAAACTAATACACTTCCTAAATTTAATAAAAAAGAAAACACAAACAAAAAATTGGTTATTTAACTTAAGAATCAAATCTTTGTTTATAAAGAGAAAAAAATTTAAAGAAATATTTGAAAAATTTAGGACATACAAAGGGTTAACATCTTTATGATGTAAAGAGTACAGAAAAATATGTAAGAATAAGCAAATACACATTAGAAAGTTGTGTTAAGAATACAAATAGATAGTTCACCAAAGAAGAAACAAAAATATCTAATACACATATGAAAATGTGTCTGGTCTCTCTAATAATCAAATAAAAAATAAAATGAGGAACTATTTTTATCTACTGAAGTTGCAAATAACAATAGCAAAAATGTGCATGGCATTGCTCTAACTTCTGTATATATTGATAACTCATTTAGTGCAACAATCCTATGTGGTGATATGGTTATTGGAAGGTAATATTATTATCTTCATTTTGTAGATGAAAAACCTGGAGCACAAAACTTGGTAGAAAGTATTGAAAAAGCCATTCATACATACCACCAATTGGAAGGAATTTTGGTAAAATGTCTTATTTTGAAAATAATTGCATTTTTTGATGCAAGAATTTCACTTTCAAGAATTTATATTTTTAAAAGTGAAACTCACAACTAAAAATAAAGGACACATAATGAGTTATTTCAACTAGAATTTCAGAGAATAGGAAGAAAACTAAACAAGATCAAGTACTAGTAACTTTTTAGGCAACAATAATTTTGTAAATATTTACTCACAAAAATGGTAAAAATATTGGCCACTACTTTAAGATGAAAAAAAAATATTTACATGATAACATACCCACACATGTACATATACACACACAGAGAGCGGAAACAGCTAATAAATGGGACTTTGGACTTATTTTGGGGAATATGTAAGTCAAATGATAAAAGGTGCCAGCCTACTTGTTTAATACATCCCACAGATGTGTTTTGGTTGGCATACATAAAGCTGAACATATTGAGGAATTTAAATATAATTAGACTGGGTGTGAACTCTGAAGGTAATCATAGCCCCAACATTTTATTTTGTTTTAGGATATACCCAATTCAAACACTTGTGTCACTAGGTCCCTGCAGATAGTTAATATAATAATAGCTAATAAAAATGTAAATTTCAAAAATAAATTAAATTATTAAAATTTTAAAAAGGAGTTAAAGATTGGCATAACAACAGATTAGAAGGATATCTTATTAATGAAATAAATGTATTATTTTACTGAGAGGGTATTTACTAAGTGGTATAAGACACAGAAAGACACATACCATATGATTCCACTTATATATAATAAACAAACAAACAAACAAATAGAAATATCAGGCTGACCATTCTATAAACTACATAATTGCCTAACCACTATGCTGTACATCTGAAACTAATACAGAATAATATTAAATGGAAACTGTAAGTTAAATATTTTAAGAAGTAAAAATAACAAAATATTAAGATGTGGGTAACTGAAAGGCAAGGGAAGTTAAAAGTTTTTATAAGGTATACATTTACATTTTTCTCCTTTTGAAAACAACTTACACAATATTAGTAGCAGGTCAGTAAAAGAAATAGAAAATAATGAAATTGTATTTACTAAAAAACAATTCTATCAACAAATTTTATTACAAGTATATCACCTTTCAATGGTAGAACAAGGACTGGGATTCAAGGAATCCAGCTATTGGAAATGGCATCCCTAACCTTCAAGCAAGGCTTCTATGCCAGTTCAGTTCCATCCAAGTCACTACAGTAACTGTCAGTGGCATCTGACAGCTATTCCGAATTGATATGAAATGAGTTGGCTGCCTCACTTCACCAGCTCCTTGCAGATAGGTGTTTACCTCACAAAAACCATATCCAAAAGGCCATGCCAATATCACTTAAACACACTGTATTCTCTTCTCACCAACCAAATAATAGTGTGTATTTCAATTAAATCAATCATAATTGTTTGATTTAGGGGTTTGAGCAGTCTTTACAAATCAGGGAGAAAAACATCTTAGCTATTCCCTGAAAAAAATCAAAATTAAAGTTTAATTCTGTTCAGGACCTGTGGCTTATCTCTCGTATACAGACTTTTCCCCCTCAGATTGTCTAACCACAGGAAAAATGTCACTGTTAAAGACATTGTCTGAGTGAATGTTGAATGTTGGAGTTCAAGACTTTTCCAAGAATATAAGAAATCTGTCAGTACTTTTTAACCAGTTCTAGTGAAAAAAAATAAAATCAGTGAAATATTACATATCAGTCAAGAAACTTAGCTCGAAGAAGTTTTATTTGTGATGATGACAGATTGGTGTATGATTCTGTGGCGATGTCAGGAAATATGACAGCTTTGCGTGACCTGACTGCAGAAGTGCTTCCTCCAGACATGATCCATATGTTTTCTTTGTTAATTTTCTGCAGTAAGGCCACTTACTTATTTGACCTTTTCTAGGATAAATTTGACTATAGATTTTTTCCTTCTATCTAAAGAGCATAACTACATTAAAAAAAAAAAGTCTGCCTGCAGTTTATTGCCATCAGGTTACTTGCAGAAGAAACAATTCACACTGCTAGGCATTCTAATACTGTGACTGAAACTTGAACTTATGAATGCAGAGGGAGGATTTGAGTTTAGGGATCTCCTAGCCCAGCTTCTGGTAGGTACCAGTTATATTCAAGAAATAATTCAGGATGTAAGTTAGATTGAAGCTATTATTTTCTGTGTCAGTAGCAGTGAGATATAATAGAAAGCTACAAGCATACTCCTTCAAGCAAATGCCAGAATGTTGAATCCAATATGAGTACCCGTTTGCCCTGCAGAAATACTGCTCAAATGACATATTCACCTGCTACAGCTCATCATTGCCAGGCAGACCTTCAAACCTTCTCCGAGGCTATATACCGTTCTTGAAATTATACCTCCCCTTCTATTTTTATCTCATATCCCCAGATCACCTACAATCATAGATTAATGATCTAATGAATGGGTTTCCTTAAACCAACACTTTAACCCTGGATCTGCTGAGGTGCTTCAGGTTAGGTAAAATCTAGAAAGCTCAAAGGTTCAAGTATTGTCAGCATACAAAAAATTCCAGTCACAACTCTTATTTTATTTTATTGTATTTTATTTTATTTTTACAGTGTAGATGGAAATCAATAGTATTTTTTGAAAAGAAACACACACATACACACACATACTAACATGCTCAGTATAAAACTGGAGAAGGAAAACCAATTTTCACTTCAACATCACACACTAAAAAAAGAAATCCCAAACGACCCAGGAAAACAGTGAAATTCAGTGTAGCAGTGGCTGGCTTTGTCTTCAGCAGTGTGTTAGCAAGGTGTTTGCGTGATTTATAATCCACAGTCTTGGGGACTGTAAGAAACTACAGGGTAGAGCAAAAGTAGGTTTAAGTTGTTTATAGAAAAAAATACAATAATTAATAAATAATAATATAAGTAAAAACTGCTAAGATATTCACAACTATAAACCTACTTTTTCCCAACCTTGTGTAAGATTTTATTTATGGGTTTACATAAACATGAATTTTATTAAATATTTCAAAGAACAAATACTCGTACATATGACACAAAATTAAATTTTAATATTCTAATAGAATCAAATATATATATATATTTAGAAGGAATTATGATGCTTAACAAGAGAACTTTATATACCCTAACATTCATAATTATTTTCAAATACAATTTAGACCAAAAATTAGCATCATTAGCCTCTGTTTTGCAAAGTCATGGAAAGATAAACTCAGAAATATGTTGTTCTGGAAATTTATGTTTGACAGTTAGCTTTCCTACTTGTACTTGAACCTGTTTTATGTTAGTATTAGAGGAATGAATTTTTTAAAAGAAACAAAAATTTTGATTATCATTAGAGACATTTGACTAATTTATTTAATCAGGCAACTTCATTGTGTTTCTCTATACTTAGTCAGAATTACACCAATAAGGAAATTCCTACCAGATGTCATAATGTTAAATTCAACTTCATTTGTTGTCTAGAGATATTATAATAGCCAAGTGCTAGAAGCAACATAGGTACCCAGAAGCAAATGAGTGTATCAAAAAACAGTGGTACATTTGCACAACGGAATACTATGCCACAGAATGTAAGAAGGTGATCCTACTCTTCCAGACAGCATGGATGGAACTGGAGGGCATTATGCTAAGTGAAATAAGCCAGGCGGTGAAAGACAAATACCATATGATTTCACCTATAAGTGGAACCTAATCAACAACACAAGCAAGAAAGCAAAATATAACCAGAGACATTGAAATAAAGAACAAACTGACAGTAACCAGAGGGGAGGGTGGAGAGAGATTGCATGGGAAAGAAGGGAGAGTCATGAATGAACATTTATAAAGCACCCATGGACAAAGCCAAAGGGTGTGGTAGGATTGAGAATGGAAGGTGGGGGTAGGTGGGGTGAGAGAAAGTGGTGGGGGAAAATAGAGACAACTATTCAAACAGCAATAAAAAAATGATAAAAGATGATATTATGTATATTACTTATCCCAATTGCTTGTAAATTATTAAGTTGACTTCAGTGATTAAAGGATTAAGCAGATTTCAACATTTCCTTCTTTACAACAAAATACTGAATACCTTGGACCATATTTGTTCTGTTTATTTTACCACAAACATTTATCAAAAACCTATAGTTTACCAAATGCTATAAGAGTTCTCAACGAATGAAAATTAAAATGACAATCCACCTCAAATTATGAAAATGGGTGATGATGGAAACACAAGAAACAGCAATTATAATGTACTAAAATCCATAATATAGCAGAAGTATGGGGAAAATGATATTGTTTAGTCTGGTAATTTTCCCCAACAGGAATGTAAATGGAATTTTGGATGAGATGATTCTTTCTTATAATATTCTTTGGATATGGTTCTTTAGACATTGTGGAATTTACCTCCCAGTAGCATTCTTCACTCATTATGACTTTTACTTTAAAAACTGAAAAAGCCTCCTCCCGTATTTCCAAGTGCCTCCAGAGAGATGGAGACCACCCTCTTTACTAGATGGTGTCGGCCTAGCAGTCTGATGCTGACTGTTAAACCTGAGTGTTAGTTCTATGAAAGGGAAAGATTTAGAAATCCACTTGAGTTGATTAAGATTTTCATTTGTTCATAGAAGGCTATACTGTTTATGTGCATATTACTTAAAAAGTAAAGAGCATTGTTAAGATATCTGTAATTCACTTTGTAATATTTTAGCATAGGCAGCATGCTATTATATATATAAATGATTTACATTTAAATTAAATTTTAGGTGCAGCCATTTGCATTAATCAGGCATTCATGCAACAAATATTGTGAGCTATCCTTCCTATGAGAAATTCTTTATTATGAAGCGGAGCTTCAGTTACCTTCAACTCTTATAAACACAAAAGCTTTTGCTGAACAATGTAGTGACTTAAAGAAATGGGTTGTCAATATTTTAACTAGTTGTGGTCACCACAGTCAACTGGCTGAAATATTTTAAAGACATTTTTTATTCCTGCCAAATAGGGATGATCTCTATAGCAAACTGACACGTGGTAACCAGGTTATGCCTTATGCAGATACTGGAGAACTTTGAAGAGGGCAAAGATTTAGCTATCCCACCACAACTTCCCAACTATGCTATAAAGAAAGCATAGCTCAAAGCAAATTCTGTCACACATACAAACATTCATTAAACAATCACTCATCAGAAAGCAGGCTCAATTTACAGTGCCTCTTCTGTCAAGTATATTACTTTTTAGCTCTCTATCCTTATACACTGTCTGATCAACTCCTTATATGAAAGTTTCCCTAGACTCAGATATGACAACATTCCAAAGCAGGATTCTATTATGCTTTATAGGAGGCATCAGGGAGCCAGAAAGTCTCCTAACCCAATAATGGCACAGTCACATTTAGGAATTAAGCTACAGGTACTCAACCCTGCATGATTTCTTACAACCTCATCAATATGAGGTTGGGGAGTAGCTAATGACATATCTTGAATACCTCTAGTTATGTCTTACAACTTACAATGCTAGTTAACAGTATAGCACTTGACATAATTGTTGAAGGCCACTATTTGCAACACCAAAATCAATTTCTGACATGCACATTTTTAATTAGAAAGCACAAAATGTTGACACTGATAACAGAGTCTTCTGAAGTCCCCTCTTAAGAAACATACTAACTAATCATTCATGGAATGTGGGTTAGGAAAAATGACTGTATCTGGAGATGAAATGCAAATAGAATATATATGATATCACACACCTGACTGTCTGGAAATATTTTAAAGTAAATATTTAAGATCATAGAAATACTCTGGAATTAATCTCTAAAACTCCTGTACCCAGTCATGCAGCTGGACAATTTAGTTTTCAGAGATAAAAATAAAAGAATGTGTATTTTAGAATATTGTAATATATGTCTCCAATCAATCTTTCCTGCAAATTTTAACTCAAAACTTTAAACAATAAAATGCTGAAAACTCACCAAACTTAATACATAGTTTGTATGGCATTTGTTGTATCTGATCAGTAATAAATATTTATATGTGTGGCAGAATGTGATCTAGGTCTTGGTGACAACTTGAAAGTAAGGTTGTAGAGAGATAGCCAGCACTCATATACCTTCAATTATTGGCAAGAACTGTTTTCCAACTAACTTACAAATTCCTTTAACATTTATCTTCCTATTTTCTCGCTGTAGGCTCCCTCTGATTTCCATATCAATTATTTTTTAATTTTCTTCTTATGTTCTTGATCTCTATCTCCTTACTCCCATACACAGTTAGTTTGCTTTTTTGGACACATTATTCTTCACAGTCCTATCTCTTTATTGTATGTACATCAACCCCTCTCTTCTGGTTCCTTCACCTGATGCTATAAAAAGACCTAATCTTGCTATCAAATAAATACTTTCTAAATCCTATTGCATTTAAAAATCTACAAAATGTCTTTTATTCATACTAAACATTGAATGAGAAGTCCCTAATTTATCTCCATTCCTTGCCTCCCTCAAGCCTTCAATGTGTGTTAAATAAATTGTTCTACCTGAATTTCTCACCAAGTTTTGTTAAATAGATTTGGTGACTTCCTCTGTGTCTTTACCCAGATATCTCTTCATCTTGAAATGTGCATCTTTCCCTGCCTTCTCTTAGACAATTTTTCTATTTTCTTACCATTCTGGCTAGTGTTTTCCTGTTTTATTCCCTACTTGCTTTTCCCTTTTTCTTCTCTTAACTCTGTCTTAACATTTCCAAGTGCTTTTAACCTCATCATGATTCTCTATACTTTATCTTCTTTTTATTACCAAAAGCATTGCAATTAACATGGTTTTAACTATCAACATTATAATGATTAAAATTTAAAATCCTATCTACTGCTATAGCCTCTTTTAAATTCCAGATATGCATTATATCCAAAACAAATCCTTTAAAACTCTAATAAACTAAACAGAATATATTATCTCTTAACCATATCTGTATGAAATGTCAAGTCTGCTCATCAGTTGTCAAGAAGCCAGTCTCATATCTCTAGAGGAAGTCAAAATATCACTGTAAATATAACAAAACGGATAGCTGTGCTTCTAGAACTCTATATGATTGGAAGTGATAATGGCATAAGACATTTGAGGGTTGAGGCAAGACTTATCTTAAGCATGCATTCTCAATAGTAATGAATATTTATTATGTATGTCCTGAAGTGGATGGGTCCAGCTAACTACAAAACTTATGTTACTCACTAGGAAGAATAACATCACTTTTCACTCTGTTGCAATGAAGCGTTCAAGGTTTTCTCTAATTAAAAGAAGAAAAATATATTTAAACTGTATCCATTTGAAAGACATGCGTAGGAGTTCCAGCCAAGATTGAAGAATAAGTAGAAATGCTTCACTTCCTTGCACAACCAAAAGAAGGATAACAACCAATTTAAAAACAAAAAACAATGAGAACTTCCAGAAAATCAAACTACATAGAACTCCAACAACAAAGGAGTTAAAGAAACATTCATCCAGATAGCGAGGAGGGGCAGAAATGGGCATCTGGGTGGAAAGTATACTCAACAAGGTCATGGCTGGTTGACTGAGAAAATAAAGACTTAAAACCTCTGGCTGCAGACAATGGGAGAAACTCCCAGCCACACAAGAGAGTCCATTGGGGAGATTCACAGGGTCTTAGAATGTACACAAACCCACCAACCTGGGAATCAGCACCTGAAAGGACACAATCTGCTTGTGAGAAAGCAAGGGAAGTGATGGAAGTGGGGCTAGAGGAGAGTGAGTGAGCAGCATTGTTCCCTCGTTGACCCCTCTCCCACAGATAGTGCCACAACACAGCAATGTGCATTGCCCTGCCCTGGTGAATACCTAAGGCTCCACCACTCACAACAAAACAGGTGTGCTAAGACAAAGAGATATAGGTCAAATGAAAGGACAGATTAAAACTCCAGGAAAAGAACTAAGTGATGAGGAGGTATACAACCTATTAAATACAGAGTTCACAACACTGGTGATCAGGATGCTCAAAGAATTGATTGAGCTCGATAGCAAAATGAAGGAAGAAATGAAGGCTACCCAAAGTGAAATAAAGCAAAATATACAGGGAACCAACAGTGAAAGGAAGGAAATTAGGATTCAAATTAATGACTTGGAAAAAAAAAAGAAGAAATAAACACTCAACCAGAACACAATTAAGACACAAGAATTCAAAAAAATGAGTAGAGGCTTAGGAACCTCTTGGACAATTTTAAACAATCCAACGTCTGAATCATAGGGGTGCCAGGAGCAGAAGAAGAAGAGCAAGAAATTGAAATTTTATTTGAAAAAAGAATGAAGGAAAATTTCCCAAATCTGTTGAAGGAAATAGACTTCCAATAAGTTCAAAAAGCCCAGAGAGTCCCCAAGAAACTGAACCCAAGGAGGAACACACCAAGACACATCATGATTAATGAGAAGGAGAGAATCTTAAAAGCAGCAAGAGGAAAGGAGAGTGTTACCTACAAAGGAGTACCCAAAACACTATCAGCTGATTTCTCAAAAGAAACCTTACAGGCAAGAAGGGGCTGGAAAGACATATTTGAAGTCATGAAAAGCAAGGACCTACATCCAAGATTACTCTAGCCATCAAAGCTATCATTTAGAATGGAAGGACAAATGAAGTGCTTCCCAAGATAAGGTCAAGTTAAAGAAGTTCATCATCACCAAGCCCTTATTATATGAAATGTGAAAAGGACATACCCAAAAAATAGTAGAAAATCAAAAACTGTGAAGAGTAAAATGACAACAAACACAACTATCAACAACTAAACCTAAAAAACACAAACAAAAGCTAAGCAAACCACTAGAACAGAAGCAGAATCACAGAAATGAAGATCACATGGAGGGTTATCAGTGGGGAGGGGGAGAATGAACAGGAAATGTACAGGGAATAAGAAGCATAATTCATAGGCATAAAATATACAGGGGTAGGTTAAGAATAGTATAGGCAATGGAGAAGTCAAATAACCTATATGTATAGCCAATGGACATGAACTAAGTGGGGGGAATGCTGGAGGGGGGGCTCCAGGATAGAGGGGGATAAACGGGAGGAAAAAAAATGGAACATCTATAATAGCATAATCAATAAAATATACTTTAAAAAAGGAATACCCCTTTGAAAGGATACCAAATTAAAAATTTCATGATTCTCAAATCTTGTTCTGTTCCTTCCTCTGTTGCAAACCTTCCCTTCTTTAATTTTCTTTGTTACAGGATTGTATCACCATCCCTCAAATCAACCAAAAGAAAACTTGCTTTGTCTTCAGCTCTTTTTCACAATTCCATATATAATGGCTCACCAAGTTTTCCTAATTTCACTTTAAAAAAAAATCCCTCTGCATTTTAAAGGATAATTCTTTAATGTCAATACACATCATTATGGTAAGTTCCTCACTTCATTGTTCTTCATTCATACCTACCCCCATCACTACTTGTCATATTTTCATAAATGTCACCTTATCCAAAAGTAAACATTATAGAATATATCCTCTTCGAAGCAGCCAGTGATTAAGAATTATGAAAAGAATCAAGTAAAAGTTTCTTAACTCTTCTCTGTTCCTCCTAAGTCTTTGTACGCAAATGTCCAATCTTAGGAAGTACTTCCTCCACAAATTCATATTTTACCTCATACTAGGAAATACCCTTCCCTCTTCTAGAATTCATTTTTACCTTTCTCATCATCAGTTTCATTTTCAATCTTATATTACAGCTATTTGTGTGTAGATCTGATGTACATAAGTCAAAGTGTTGAACACTCTCAAGGATAGTGTTTAATTCTCTTTATTTACTCAATAATTTGTTGAATTAATAAATCAATATCTAATTTTGTATTTGGGACATATGTATTAAGCTTAGAAACATTACTTTGAAAGCTGAATGATAAATATACATGATAAGTAAAAAACCATAGGCAGAGAGACAAATTGGGAGGCTACCAACACACTTCTGGCAAAAGGTCGTGAAGTATTGTGTAAAAAAGTATGAATCTCACCTCATCATCCACATTTTACTGTTCAGCTGCTTACAGAGAAATATCCTTGTCATCAATTATCTTGTAAATTTAAAAATTGATATTATTATGCTTGGAAAGTTGACTGTAGTAAATTATACAACTCCTGGCTGTCAATCCAAGATAGGTTTAAATTTCAAGCAAATACTACATTTTCTAATGTTGTGCATCTTAGTAAGCAAATGAGAACTGTAGTGGGAAATCATTACCCCTGTTTGAAACTCTATAACTCTGTGAGGCCAGGCTCATCTTTTTTCACTGGTGAGCAAGTAAGAAAATGGAAAGGCTGAGCTGATGAATGTTATATCACAACCATTTACAGAAATATGACAAACTGTTCACCAAAGGAATGACAATAGTAAAAAGGAGATGGCTGGGTTTCAAAATGTCCATAACTGACATCCCAAGTACCACAGTCATTTTCCAGGGGTCTTCTCTTGAAATTTCATAAGAAGAAAGGCCAAGCATATGGTCATTGGATTGGTGAGTAATCATCCGGTAAGTTTTGTGAGGGTGATGTTTCTGAGTCACCTATATTATATATTCATTTTTTCATATGGACTATAGTACATTAAAAATTCTGTTATAATGCTGAAGGCAGCTGGCTCTATTGTACTATACCATATTTAAAATGTTACAAGAAAGTATAGATGCAAATGAAAGCTGCATGAGTTCCCAAATAAAAAAGTAACTAGAATGCATAGATTTATATTATAAATTTGCATCCCATTTCAGGATCTTTCTTTTTCCTTTCTTCATGACCACAATGTTCACTGCTTTATTTCTGTTTCAATCCCTCCACTTAGAGGTATTCAGCTTTTTGAACCATTTCCTCACTTTTACTATCAAAATGTAGTTATTTATATTTTTCTTTCTTAAGTCAGGCTGAGAATCTCTCTAATAGATGTAGAAGCTTAATAATGGCCTCTCAAATGTATCAGGTCTTAATCACTAGAAATTATAAAACTTACTTTATTAAAAAAGTATCCGCACATGTGGTTAAAGACCTTGACA
This sequence comes from Tonatia bakeri, assembly GCA_004024845.1. NCBI lineage: Eukaryota > Metazoa > Chordata > Mammalia > Chiroptera > Phyllostomidae > Tonatia > Tonatia bakeri. The sequence continues at coordinate 35,524 of PVIA01006872.1, read as the reverse complement.
TGGGGAGATTATTCTGGGTGACTTAGATGGGCCTTAAAGACCATGGCAAGTGTCTTATAAAAGAACAGAGAGGGAATGAACACCAAACACAAGTGGAGGCAGAGTTTACAGTGATTCATTCACAAACAAAAGAATGTCACAACCACCAGAAGCTACAAAAAGCAAGAAATGGATTTACCTATAGAGCCTCCAAAGGAAGTGCATCCCTGCTCACATCTTGATTTCCAATATCTGGCCTCCAGAACTGTGAGAGAACAAATTTCTGCTGTTATACCACCAGATTGTGGCAATTTGTTACAGCAGCCACAGAAACTAATACACTAGTGTAATGAATAAATCTCTGCTAAACTGCTCATGACAAATCATCACTTACTATCTTATCCTTGAAATAAATGCAGCAAAGTGACAGAGACTCCTAGAGAAAAAATTTTTAACATTATAACAAATTGCATATTGTAGGGAACTTGGTTGTGTTACTCATCAGTTTGAAACTTTTCAGTTTGAAATAGTAGGTAACACATTTCTTACAGAATCAAACATGGAGATAGTTTTAATCACGCAATAGGTAACCATGCATCTTAGAAGTATCTCTACCCTTTTGCACAGGTTTTTTTCCCTCTTTTCTTTTTTCTAAATCTCAAAATAACTAGAAAACCAAGTTAAAATCGACAATTGAGGAAGCAATCCTCAAGAGCTTAAGGCAGTAGACCACCTCCAGTAGCGTTTAAACATTCACCCACCAGCTAAATCCTACTAGGTATTAACTCAGAGGGGAAGAAACGTTCTCTACCCAGGAAGGGTAAACTACCTTGCAGAATGAAATTCAGTTTATTAGGACTATCTGGATGTCATAAGAGTCAAGGTTTATTTGAAAAGTGAATTCTAAGTAGGAGAAAGTAAAGAGAAAGAAAATATACTTTGAGAATATTTTTTACAGAAAACGTATTTTCTTTTTAAAAAAGAGTAAGACACTTTCCATGTGCATATTTTTAAATAATAAACTTCTCTTTAACCCTGTTTCCTCTCCCTACTATTATACATTCTCCTAACTATAACATTCATGTCTTGAATATGTAGCCATTTATTCATAATTCCACGGACCTAGGTCCTCTCTGGACAACTTTATTTCTTATCATTTTCAGAAAGACAACAGACCAGAAGTGCAACATTCATTTTAAATTTGCCATTACCAGATTAATAATTTAATGAGAAAAGAAAATTAGAATGTTTTAAATCATAATTGGGTTGCTATTTTATTAACACTTTTTGAAGTAGATTATTCACTCAGAAAAGTGCACAACAGTAACGATATCCTCAATTTATAACCACTGACCACAGAAACCTGGATCGCTACCACCTAAATCAATCAATGAAAATTTATCCATACCTCAAAAGCTCTCTTCTGCGTGCTCCCTATTACCTTCCTCTGTGTAAGTAAACACGCTCTGGACTTCTAACACCATAGGGTAGTTTCACTTATGTTGCACTTTATGTAAATGAGACCAGCACGGATGCACTGCTTTATGTCTGGTTTCTTTAGCTAAACTTTATGTCAGTTATATTAATTCCTATGGTTGTTTTGCATTTTATAGTGTTTCACTGAATTAGCTTACCACACTTTATACATCCATTCTGTTGTTGATGGAGATGAAAGTGGTTTCCCATTTTGTGTTGTTATATTTTGTTGTATTATGTCATGAACTTACTCATGCACGTGTTTTAGTATACTGCCTGGAATTCTATTGGGTGTGTACCTTAATAACTTGGCATAAAATTTTTGGGTCATAGGGTATGCATATCAATTTTAGTAGACAATATCAACATTTATGCCACAATTTGTACTTCCAACAGCAGTGCACGTTTACATAACTCTAAATTAAGTTTTAAAAATTTTCATCTATTATGACATATGCTATTTCCTTATATTTTTATAGTATTTTCATTCTGTTAAAAAAAGTTGAGAAATTTCTCACATATTTATTGGCCATTTGAGTATCTCATAAAAAAGGGATTTTTGTTTGTTTGTTTGTTTGTTTGTTTTTGCTATGTGGGTATCCAATCGTCATAATGCATGAATTGAGTAGACTAAGTCTCACCTGTTGCTCTGCAATGTTACCTTGTCAAAAATCAAGTGTGGGTTATATTTTGGGCTATCAATTACATTCCATTTTTGTTCTTGTCTATCCTGTGCCAATACGGTCCTGTCTTAATTATTATAGCTTTATAATAAATTATGACTTTATGTGCTTGCTCTTTTGCACTTTCTTTAATTTAGAGTCAGTTTATCAGTTTACACACAAATCCCCAGCATTGGAATTTTGATAAGATTGAGTTTAATCTGTAGACCATTTAAGCAAAACGGACCATATAACCCATGACTATATCATATCCTTTCTTCTAGTGTGGTATTTTGTATAGAGTTTTTTTCACACCATTAATATAAATATATTTATAAGTATTTTATATTACAAATACTGTTGCATCAGGAATTTTGTAATTTAGAAAATGAGAGAGAACTTTTAAAATTCTACAAACCAGTATAATGTTTAGCATGGTGTTTAATTATGGTTGTTTTTTTGTAATTAATTTTTATCAGATTAACTTATATTTCTACTGTGGTAAAAGCCTATGAAGAATAGATATTGATTTATCAAATATTTTTTCATAGAACTACTGAAGTGATTACACAACCTTTTTTTCTGCCAATGTGATACAAACTTAATTAGATTAATGTCAAATTAACATCGTGTTCTTAAGAACAGAAAGTTGTGGTCACATTTTAAAAATTATTACATTTCATGAGTTAATATTTTATTTCATATTTTGCATTTGTGCTTTTTAGTGAAATTGGCTTAAGGGTTTTTCTGAATAATATCCTCATCAAGCTGGTTTCAAAGTAACAGTGGTCACAACAAATTAAAAACCGTTCCCACATTTTCTATTCTATGGAAGGATTTGTGTAGTATTTACTTAAGTGTGGTATAGAATCCACTTCTGAAGCAATCTTGGTCTCAAATGTTCTTTCGTTGAATACCTAAGGCTGTAATAGTTACCGACTGCTCATATTGTGTCTCTCTTCTCATATAAGTTTTGGTAGTTACATTTTTTTTAAGAAAAATTTGTTCACTTCATCTTAATCTTAAAATTGAACATGCTTCCTTCAAAAAATGATTAAATAGACCTTTTTTCCTCACCCAAAATATTTTTATGGTATTGAAAATAATTTTTGCTCAATTTTTACATTTCTGTTAAGATTTAACTCATGTTTTTATCAGTTGTTTGGACTTAGTTTTATGCTACTGGACATGATTCTGTCCATATGTTCTTTTATTTATTTTTTTATTTTGATGCACTTAATAGTTTATTTTTATTGTACTTTCAGTCTTTCTGTTCTTTTAAAAATGTTATTTTATTTTCTTTACTCTCTGAGAGTTCATTAATAAATTGTCAATATTTTATTTTTTACAAGTACATGCATATTCTACTTTCTTATTTCATTTTTTTATCTTAATTCATCCTTCATCAGGTTCCCCCCACCCCAGTTTCTTATATATATTGGGATATCTCTTTATTGCTTTTCCAACTAATGTTCTTATTAGATACAGACATCGTTAGTGACAAATTTTAACTCTTGAAGAAATCTATAAAACTTACTTAATAACTCCAAGATTTGAAAGTTATGATAGAAAATTTGATGCTATTCTGTGTTTCTAAACAAGAATATTGTTATTTTTCTTAAATTATAAAGTTATTATTTTTTATTTTTTTAAACTTTTATTTTTTCCAGACTCAACATTTTTTTAAGATTTTTATTTTTAGAAAGAGGGAAAGAGAGAGAGAGAAACATCAACGTGTGGTTCCCTCTCATGTGCCCCACTCTGGGGATCTGGCGCACAACCCAGGCATGTGCCCTGACTGGTAACAGAACTGGCGACCCTTTGGTTGCCAGACCAGCACTCAATCCACTGACCCGCACCAGCCAGGGCTATGTTTTATATTTTATTATGTATGTGTCTTTGTATAATTTTGGAGATCTGAATAACGTATTTTCTTTTAGAGCTGATTTTTTCATAAAAATGATACAATTAATATTTCCTGGCTAATTTTCCTATTATTTTTCCTACCTATTATTCTATCTCTAACCAATTGTGTTATTGGTTATTACATTCACCCTGATATATACAAGAAGAGTTAATTATGGTAGACTGAGAACACATGAAAAGATATGATGAAGTTCCTGAGCTTTAGGTAGTAGAAGAATGGTGCACCAGTTTAGTGTTCTTGAACATCTTGAACATTGCCTAGCCTCTGACATAAAGACAGGCATGAGACTGATGATTTTACTATTCATCAACTTGCAAATAACATGTGAAACCTATTTCACTCTGAGTGGCAGGAAATGGGTAACTGATAGAAAACAGATTAAAACATACTGCCGGTTTTTAGTAATTTGACCGTGTAATGTTAATTAATTTCTCTAGAAGTGGGTTACTTTCCTCTCCTTATCAGTGGGGTGTTTAATATTATCATCTTAATTCCTATTATACAGTGAGTAATGAATAAATATCAACCATTATTTTTTTTTACTCTTGGTATTATTTTATTATTGTTGGCATTATCATCAGCAGTAGAACCGCTATTTTAAATTTAGGTCTACTGTTGTAGTCAGTGAATCAAAAGATTACTCGTTAATCCCAGTTTTTGTTATGAATTATTATGAATGGTCTTTTATTAATTTGGAGTTTAGTGCTTAGGCAAGTCATAGTTTCTTAAAATAGAAACCAGTTAATATAAAGTTTGGTTTTTACAAATGTTGATTATTTTTAAACCCCACCACCAGTTATTTAAACAAATGTCTCAGTGTCTTTACCCATAATATAAAGGTGATATTTATTCTCTGTCTCTTCCACTTAGATTGTTCAGAAAACTCATTTTAACTTCAGGAATCATATGTTCCTTTCAGAAGTATACCACAAAACCATGAAAACATCACTCTGAGACTCTCCTGTGTAATTTTGAGTATGGCAAGTGGTGATTTTCACCCTTCCTCAAACCTTTTCCTGAATAAGCAGTGGAAAATTGTCTAACAACACTTTCAGTTTTAACTGTTCTCTCTGGTTTACAAAGCGGTTCCCCTATTAACTGCCATCCTCCATATTACCATATTCATCTAATTCCTGGACTATTGTTGTAACATCCTGTCTGGTCTCACTGCTTCTGATGTCACTTTATGCAAAACATGTTTGTATTTTCTATCCCAGTACTTTTCTATAACAAGAGACATCATGACTCCCTATATTCTGTGGAGCAGACAATACTTATCAGATACAAACAATGTTAGATGCCTTCCATATGTAGTTTCTAGGCTTCGTGCTAACACAAGTAGTATTATTGCAATTCTACAGATGAACAAACAGGGACACAAGTAGTTACGTTATTTACACCAACTGGTGAGCTACAAATACAAGAAGGAATAAAATTCTAACTTCAAAGGCACCATTTTTTCTGTATTACCACCTCGCACTCAAGTCTGTGATATAGAAAGCCCTATGTGAATTGGTTCCAATTGTTGTTTTTCCCTTCTAACTTTATTTTGTCTTCTTAATCATTTTTAGTAATAATGTTCAAATACAGTTGTCTTCATTTTTCCACCACCTTCTTACTTTAAGTTCATTACTTGACTTCATATTTTTATATTTAAGTTGAAATTTCTGCTTATCCTTGAGCATGCTTTCTGATTCTTTCTCCATTATTCTATTATCATTAAATAATTCACCTTTTATTGCCCCTTACCATACTCACTAACCTTTAGAATCTTTCAAATAGTACTTCTTTCATGAAGAAGTGATTAGCAATAATTACTTTCTATTTTTTCCTTAGTATATTGTTTAAAGTAACTTTTATTAGATTTATTTATATATCTTTTTTTACCCCAAAACAACTTATATGTTGCTCTAGAGAGATAGTTTAATCATTTGTGTGGTTACAAACTTTGGTAATTATCAGAAGGACTTATGCAGAATGGGTAAGTTCAATGGGTTAAATTTATTTTAAGTATCCAAAGTGTCACATTAGTGTTTACTGGGACTAGAGCTCAAGGCTCCCCATGCCATAGTTCCTTCCTTATGTGGTCTGCCTTGAAGAATTATTACTGAATTTTTATATAAATTCAGTGTGAACACTTAAAGACCATTAGAAAAATTAACAAAATCATGAAATAAATATCATTCCATAAAATGTACTTTTGAGCTCTATTACTTAACACCAACATTATTTTCCCTTCTAGCTCTTTTCAGAAGAGAGACAACAAAACCTTGATTATTCAAGAATTGATTATATAGTTTGCAAATTATCCAGGCCATTGAGCTCTTCTCCCTTAGCTGAATGATTTTTTTCTCATTTTTCCCTTCATTAGTACAGTGAAATTCAGATGAACGTGCAATTCAAGGAATTCAATTTTGCTTTTGCAGTGGAACAAATAATAAAGGATTGATTTCAATTATTTGTCAAAATAATTCTGGGGATTTTTATGTTCTGTCTCTGTCATTAATACAGTTAATTGACAGTTGATATTATATTTGGTATTAAAAAATAAATCGCCATTATTTATTGCCCCTCTAGCAGGAATACTGTTGAGTTTGATGAGTGGCTATTTGCAAGACTAATCAACATGCATGTGCCAAAGGCTTTATAAATTACTGTAATGTCCTTAACTGAATAAAAACCATAAATATAAAAGCTGTGTCCAAACACAATACCCTTCCTCAGTTGCAGGATTTTATCTTAATAGCTGAAGAGGCTCTCTTCCCAGTCACATCTCCTGGTAGAATAAAAAGATTACTTAAGGTAACATCTCATTGTGTATTTATGTTTCATTAAAGTATGCCCTCCAAGGCTGGAAGAGTATAAAGTGAGTACTGGTAAAGAATGAGAAAGTTGATTAGGGTCAGCCCAGCTAAGTCTTTTAATGTTCAGCCTATAATACTTCCAGTAATACATAATGTTAATCAACTACTCACTAAAGGAAAAAAGAGATAAAAATCTGAAACCCTGTGTACATAGAGGCAACTTCGAAGAAGCACTATCAGTGACACAAAAAGCAATTGAGTTGTACAGCAGAAAGAATCAAATGATGGGCATTTGTCCCAAGTATCTGTACAATCCTTTTGGTTTTCATAAAAGTAGTCCCTCCACTATATAATGGCATTTCTAGACAATGCTAATATCATACATAGTGATTTTACTGAAATGTAGGTGCCTAATAAATATGCAAAAATCTAAATAAGATCAGGAGAAATGAGCCATTTCTCAAGATATAAATACATAAATATGCAAAAAGAAGAGCATATCAGAAAATGTAATTAAATATAATTCAAACCAATTACACAATTATGGTGTAAACTGGATAGAGGAGGACAAGGAAAAGGACTTAGACAATAAATGAGTATAGGATTAGATTTGGAACATTCATGTACTGGAGTGTGGTAGCCATATTTTTGTCTGAGCTTCTGCTACCTCTGTCATGTTTTTATTGGAACCCACCCATCCTTCTGGCAGGGTTGTCAATTAAGGGTCTTCCTCCTCTGCTAGACAGGAGTCACTAGACCCATTCTAATAATCAGAGTACTCAATTTATGTGACATAACCAAACCAATCGAAGTCCTTTACCTGGGATTAAAACTCAGTTCACTTTTCCAAGATTGAGATACAACTGACATATAACATTGTGTAAGTTTAAGGTGTACAACATGTTGATGTGATACACATATATTACAAAATAATTACCACTTCAGCTTTAGTTAATACCTCCCTCACATCACATAATCATCATTTATTATTTTGTGTTGAGCATACTTAAGATGTACTCTCTTAGCAACTTTCAAGCATATAATACAATATTATTAACTATAATCATGATGCTGTACATTATTCATCTTGTAAGTGGAAGTTTGTACATTTGACAAATATATCCTCATATTCGTCACCATCATCATCATTCCCCCACCCCCAGTTCCTGGTCATTACCATTCTACTCTCTCTTTCTCTTACTGTGGCTTTTTTAGAGACCATATACAAGTGATATCACACAGTATTTGTCTTTCTTCATCTGACTTATTTCATCTATCATAATGCCCTTAAGGTCTATTCATGTTGTTGAAAATGACAGTATTTCCTTCTTTCTCATGGCTAAACCATAATATTCCATTGTGTATACATGCCACATATTCTTTATCCACTTACCTACTGACAGACACTTAGGTTGTTTCCACATCTCATATCGTAGCTATGAGATGTGAATACTGCTTCAATGAGCATGGGAGTGCGGGTATCACTTTACAGTCCTGTTTTCATTGCCTTTGCATATATACACAAAAGTGAGATTGCTTGATTATATGGTAGTTCCAGCAATGAATCTGCATTGATTTTTGTATTAAGCTCAAACATTCCTCTGCAGAAACTATTCAGATGATTCAGAAGGCTGAAGCTATGGGCAACTGGTGATTGGCAGTTTCATCACAACAATGCTCCCCCCATTCATGCATTTTATCTCATGCAGAGATTTTTGGTGAAACACCAAATCACTCAGGTGACTCAGAGCCCCCACAGCCCAAATTTGGTTCCCTGTGACTTCTGGCTTTTCCAAAACTAAAATCATCTTTCAGAAGAGATTTCAGACAATCTATGACATTCAGGAAAATACAATGGGGCAGCTGATGGTGACTGGCAGAACTGTGTGGTCCCAAGATGCCTACTTTGAAGGGGACTGAGGCATCATGGTCCTATGTACAATGTTTCTTGTGTGTCATAGCTTCTTCAATAAATGTCTCCACTTATATCACATACCTGCATGGCAGGGTACTTTCTGGACAATCTCTATCATCTATCTATCTATCTATCTATCTATCTATCTATATATCTACATATATTTATATAAACAATTAAAATTTATATATATTTTTCCCATTTCCCTTTTATTTTTCATTGTTCATTGTTTCTTTTGCTCAGCAGAAGCTTTTTAGTTTAATGTAGACACATTAATTGTGCTTTTGTTGCTTAGGTTTTGGTGTCATATCCAAAAAAGTGTTGCCAAGACCAATGTCAAGGAGCTTTTCTCTATATTTGCTTCTAGGAGGTTTAGTGTTTCAGGTTTTGTGTTTAGTATTAATCCATTTCAAGATCATTTGTGGGAGTTGTGAAAGATAGAAGTACAATTTCATTCTTTTGTATGTGGTTATCCAGGTTTCCTAACACTATTTATCAAAAAGATGACTGTTTTCCCAAAGAGTATTTTTGGCTCTCTTGTCAAATATTATTAGATGACTGCATATGGCAGAATTTATCTCTGGGCTTTCTGCTCTGTTCCATAAATCTATGTCTATTTTTATGCTAGTACAATATTGTTTTGTTTACTGTAGCTGTGTAATATAGTTTGGAATAGGAAGTGAGATGTCTCTAGCTTTGTTATTTTCCAGGATTGCTTTGGCTGTCTGGGGTATTTGTGGGTCCATAAAATTTTAGAATTATTTTTATTTTTCTGTGAAAAATGCCTTTGGAATTTTGAACCAGAAAAGACTTTGATGAACAAGGAATATCTTTCCACTTGATTGTACATCTTCAATTATTTTTGCATTATGAAAAATATTTTAATTAATTAATTAATTAATATTGTTGTTCAAGTACAGCTGTCTCCAGAAAGAAAGAAGGGGTTCCTACCCTTTGCAATAACATTGATGGAACTGTAGAGCATTATGCTAGGTGAAATAAACCATGTTCAATTACCTTCATCAAAGTCTTGTAGATTTTAGTGCACAGATCTGTCACTCCCTTAGTTAAATTTATTTCTAAGTAAATTGTTTTTGATGCTTTTGTGAATGAGATAGTTTTATTTATTTTTCATATGTTTCATTGTTAATGTATTGAAACACAACTGGTGTTCGTATATTGATTTTTCCTGCCACTTTACTAAATTTATTTATTAATTGTTGCTGGGTTTCGGTGGAATCTTTAGTATTTTCTATATATAAGACCGTATCTTTTACAAAGAGACAATTTTACTTCTTTTCCTATCTGGATGCCTTTTATTCTATATCTTGCCTAAATGCTCTGGCTAGGATTTCCGGTACTACGTTGAACAGAAGTGAGGAGAGCAGTCACCCTTCTCTTGTTTCAAACTCAGAGGAAAAACTTTCAGCCTTTCACTGTTGAATAAGATGTTAGCTGTGAGTATGTCATATCGGCCTTTATTATGTTGAGATCTGTTTCTCTATACCCATTTTTTTTATCATGAATGGATTTGCATATTTTGTCAAGTGCTTTTCTGCATCTGTTGAGATTACAATTTTTAGCTTTCATTCTATGAATATGGTGTAGCATATTTATTGCTTTGCATATACTAAACCATTCTTGCATCCCAGGAACAAATTCTGTTTTATTGTGGTGTATGCTCCCTATAATGTGCTATTGAATTGGTTTGTTAATATTTTGTTGAAAATCCTGCATCTAATTTCATCAGGAACATTGGTCTGTAATTTTTTTTGTGTGTGTAGTGTCCATATCTGACATTGGTATCAGGATAATTCTGTCATCACAAAATGAGTTTGGGAGTGTTTCATCAATTAAATTTCTTAGGAAGAGTGTGAGGATTGGTATTAATTCTTTTTCAAATATTTGGTAGAATTTACCAGTGAAATCATCTAATCCTCGGCTTTTCTTTGTTGAGAGGTATTTTATTACTGACTCAATCTCCTTACTTGTTATTGGTCTGTTTATATTTTCTATTTCTTCATGATTCAGCCTTGGTAAGATTTTAGCAATTTATCCAATTCTCCTGGGTTATCAAAGTTGTTGGCATATAACTGTTCATAGTAGTTTCCCATGATCCTTTGTAATTCTGTAGTATCAGTTTTAATGTTTCCTCTTTCATTTCTAATTTTATTTATTTAAATCTTCTCTTCTTCATTTAGCTAAAAGTCTGTCAGTTTTGTCCTTTCAAACACAATTGCTCTTAGTTTTTTTGATCTTTTCTAGTCTCTGATTTTTTTTTCTGAAAATGCACACAATTTTAAAGAAGCCTCTTTTATGGATTTTCAGACTTTAAACTCCATGGAAGCCTGAACACTGCACTAATGTTTGCCAGCAAATGGAAGGCACATTTCTAGAAATCAATAAATACAATTTTTAATGTTACAAATCTAATCCCAGTTCAAAGTCTATTGTGCCCACCCTTGAATTTAGCAATTATATGAGTCCATATAGTTCCCCACTGATTAATCTGCTGTGAAGAGAAGATTTTGCCCTTACAGAACCAATATACAGTTGTGCACTTGTACAAGATATACATGTACAGTTGAACATATATACAAAGTACATGTGTACAACTGTACACACACACAAAATACCGTTGTATAGAAATGGCAAAGGTAGAGAAAGTTGGTAGGATTTTTATACACATTGGTGGATGAAAAATGCACAAGTCATGACTAGAGTTTCTACTTAGAATGAATAACAAGAGTTCAAGAAAATTATGTAGATATTGGTAAGTAAGCTGAGTAAAAACAACAGGTTTATGGTGAAATATATACTTTCATATATCTATATAAACACATAAGAAGAACATAAAAACCACTTATAATTTTATTACCTAATGAAACCAGTCTTGTCATTTATATATCCATATACATCCATTTATACAATTAACCACATTCCTATTTGGGGATACTTAGAAAGCTTTCAATTTTTCATTATTAAAAGTAGTATCATAACAAAAGTACTTTATTTCTGTTAATTCACCTGAAGGTTATTCCTAAAAGTGATTGCTAAATCATGTATAAATATTCTTTCAATTAACAGTTTAAGAGATGAAAATAATATAATATGATTATAGTTTTGTTTTTCTTTAATTTTAATAAGGATTAAATATTTGTACATATTTACTGGCTAATTATTTTCTACATTATCAGACAATTGTTTTTCCTTCTGGATTTTATTTTTTTTTATTGTGTGACAAATCTCTTAATATATTAAGGGTATTGACTTTTGGGCTATGAAATTACATATGGTACACTATATTCTGTATGTTTTCCTTTGCCTTTTTCTTTACAATTAGTTTTTATAAAGAACTTTTAATTTTAACATGTCATATTAGAGTACATGAGCGAAACTCATGGCTATTGAGATAAAAATGGAAGAACAGATCTGAACAACCAGAGCAGGGAGAGACCCTGTGATGTTTAGAAAGTCAAGGAGCAAAATAACTGGAAATAATACCAGGGTAGCTTGGGACATTGGGTTGTACTATGGGCAGTAGAGAATGACTGAAGAGAAGAAAAGATGAGGTAGTACACAGTAACTATTTTGAAGTGAATATGACTTTTTTTATCTGGAGTGATAATAAATAAGAGAATATAATTGAATTACTCTTGCAAAAAATATTTTCTTGTTGTCTCTCCCCCACCTCCAAACTTCTTTCCCTCCTCTCTCCTCCCATTCCCCTGATTCTCCCTCCCATCCTTCCGTCCTCCTTCTTCTCCTCTTGCTCCTCCTTTATGACCTCTTCTCCCTCTTGCCCCTAAAGACCCTTGCATGGTGGGTATACTGACAGAGCTCTAAGAATAGATAATATATATTATGATTTTATAAACATGTTTGTTTTAAGGTCTTTCATTGATGTGTCATAGGTATGAACACTTTCTGTAAGTTCTGAAATGCATGAGGAAGAAAATTGAACAATCCTGAGTTTTCTTATACAGATAGATCTAGATTCTTGGAAATTTTATTCTTAGTTCATTGCTCCCATTAAAGATTTGGCCATTTTTTACGCAAATTCTTACCTTCAATCTGTTCCAATATTCATTCTCATTTTCTAATTGTTTCTAATGTACACTTTGGCACAAACCACTCTAGTGTGTATGTATGTGTGTGTATATGTATATATACAGTTTTTTTCCTATAAAGGAAAAGCCAATTAAAGACAATATATCTAATCTTATTCCCTCTGACATGATTTTAGATGCTGTTCACAGGAGGTGAAAGCTCTGGTACTATTCCAAAGTAAGTGTATTAAAGCTCTCCTAGAAAATTTACCTTCTCCTGCTTTGCACATTTCAATTTATGTCATTTAAAGTTGCTCTATATATTTCATTAGGGATGCTAATTGGTCCCAGCACATTATTTATAGAAAACACCTTTAACCTACAAATTTCCATTGTAATTATTTATTAAGATGGTGCTGGCATTATTCACGGCATCTTAACTGGTACAAATTAAAACAGAAATCTAATCTATTTTTCTTAAATCTGTTTGAGGCTCACTTAATTCTTAATCCCTATAAGAGTATTTTACTCATCCAGCATAGAGATAACTTTCTAGATATTATATATAAAGAGTATTCATTTTCTGTTTTTGTAAATGTTAGATTGATAGCATTTCTGTCACTACCACTTAAACATTTTTCAAACTATAATTGATTTTACTGTCAAAAATGTTTTCATGACGATTGACATAAATATCTCAGGGTCAAAAGAATGATATACTCTTTCAAAAATAAGAAGGACTAGGCTCTAATCATAAAGACATTTAGATGTAAGTTGTCTGATTCATGATGTGATTATGAGAGTTATTTAGTTCTCTGTTTCCATGCCAGTTAAAGTAAAAGTGGTGCAGAATAACACAATATTCATTAAAAGGAACAAACACTATTAATCCTAAGAATCCATAGACACTAGAATTAAGTTGGCATTGTACCATTTAGTGGTTGTGTGATTTTTGACAGATTCATTTTATGATGTAAGCTTTAGTTTCATTTTTTTATACAATGGAAATAGTGCCCTACATCTCCTAAAGGGATGTGTTGAATGCTAAAAAAAATAATATCCAAAAAGAACTTAGCATAATACCTAGCGTATGATAAATTTACAATAACATATAGTTATCATTATTGTTCTCATTCTGTATCATTTTACCCACAAAATAAATGAAAAATATACAACCATATCTTGACTGCCCTTGTCTGTAGTCCTTTATACAAGCTACTAAGACACCTTCAAAAGCTGTTTAATATGACTACAAAACTATGTAAGCTACATTGTTCTAGCATCCCTCTTTTCAAGTTCTATGTTACCAACCAAATAAGTAATTAATCTGATTATTTGAATGTTGTGAAAAATAAGATAAAACATGTTCTTTTATGTACTCATATATGATGTTATTACATCATATGATTACATATATGGTATAATAACATCATATATGATAATAATATATATTATGATGTTATTATCATCATAACACATGCTATTATTATCTTGACCTCTGGGTAGAGTTAAGCAGCAAATAGACTCACTGGCTATAAGAAAAGCTTAGTGATGCTCTCCAACATTTAAAACTAAAAATATCAACTCGTATCTTATAGCTAACCTGATTCAAACAGAAGATTCAAGAAGACATTTCAAAGTTCCTTCATTTTGTTGAGGACTTTAGTCAGATATTTCTCAAATCAGTATTACATTTGTCTAAAACCTGGGTTGGCTGACTGCCAGTGCTCATCTTTTTAGATCAGATAGTCTCTTTTGTGCTTGACAGTGCACCTTGTTAGGGTGCAGGGGTCTCTCATCTTTGTAAGGTCATAGGTTACTATGAAATAAGTATTGGGAAAAAAGATCAAACCTATTTTGGGGTGGCCTTAAGATCATCTCTCATTAAGAAAAAAAGTGATTTGTTATGGAGGAAATTATAAACTGGGCTCTTAAACTTGCACAACAAATATCAAGTGGGACTTTAGTGCACATGCAACCTGCTTAATCAACAACACATTGGCCAATGTTAGTATGCTGGTGCCATTAACTGAACATAGTCTCACAATCAAGAGCTGCCTGCTTAAAACATTTGGCTCAGAGAAATGGCCACAAATATGTGAACAATTTCCTTTTCCTTTTTTACTAAGTTCTTTTCTTCTGTATACAAGATCATCACAATCAATGTACTTGATTCTGTGCATAATAATAAAATGCTTATATTTTATAGAGTGGCATTTTAAATAATGAGGCAAAAAAGGGCAGGAGAGTTTTTGAGCATCTTGTATTAGCTGTTTCTCAGATGGACATTGCTGTGGAGACTAACTGTGTCTCCCCACACTTACATGTTGAAACCTAATCCCCAAATACTATGTGATGATATTTAGAGGTGGGGCATCTGGGAGGTGATTAGGTCATGAGAATGAAGCCCTCATGAATGGGATTAGCGTTCTTATAAAAGGGACTGCGGAGAGCTCCCTCTTCCCTTCAATCATGTGAAACACAGTAAAGAGATAACCATCCATGACCCAATCTGCCGGCACCTCCATCTTAAAATCCCCATTTCCAGAGCTATGAAAAATAAATATCTGTTGTTTTCAAACCACTCAGCCTGTGGTATTTTGTTACAGTGGGCTGAAAAGACTAGCTGAGGCACCTTTTGAGGTAGATATCACGATATGCACATCATCACTAAAACCACTAAGACAGGTACATAACTAGCTCAGGTTGAAGTTCTAGAAACTCAACTCTTTCTTACCCCTGTTCTTGTGATTGTTATAATCTATAATACTTTAAAAATCGTTCATAAAGACTTTTATCAAAGTCAGTAAGATAGACTGAAATGTAGGAGATGAATTTTTGTCAGATGTGCAAAGATTTTTTGCACATCCATATATATACAAAATTTTAGTTTTTTATTTCTCATAGATTAATTC
Organism: Tonatia bakeri; assembly: GCA_004024845.1. Classification (NCBI taxonomy): domain Eukaryota; kingdom Metazoa; phylum Chordata; class Mammalia; order Chiroptera; family Phyllostomidae; genus Tonatia; species Tonatia bakeri. The sequence continues at coordinate 19,797 of PVIA01006872.1, read as the reverse complement.
TATATTTTACAAGTATTACCATGAGATTCTTTATAAGAATATTTTGTGTCTTTAACACATTAATATATATGTATGTGAACATTTCAAATATATTTTGATATATATAAGGCCTACTGCATTGCATTCAGTCCCCAGTAACTAACTTAGATTATATTGTTTTGTAAACATCTTCTTTTTTCATTTCGAAGGCCCTTCTACTTCTCAGTACTGTTGTTCTCTCAGTTCTCCATATTCTCCTGGATTCTTGCTATTCGTAGTGATTTCTCCACAGTTTGTTTAGACTCCAAGGAATGAAACATTTCATTTGGCCAGCGTTCACTTTCTCAAGGTAACCTTTATAGACTGCACTTCATGGGCAATTCATCCAACGTGAACTCGTAATGACAGCTGCTAGTCAAACACGATGGGATCCGAATGTGTTCTCCTGAGTACACTGTGTCTCTTTATCAGAGCTTCTAACAATTAAGAAAATAAAAAGGACTTATTACTTGATAACTATCTTAAAATCAATTATTTTCTATTTAATCAAATAATTTTGAAATACCTTGAATTATATACTTTTGTGAATTTGAAAATCACTGATTCTCTCCAGTCCATCTGTGTGGAAATCTTGTCTTCAACACCATCTTACTCTAGTTAGATGGAATTTAGAATTTCCTATTTAGTTAGTTAGAATTTCCTATCATATCAAGATAAAAGCCATTTTTTAAAAGTTGCTGCATTTCATCACTAGCATTTAACAAAGGAACAAGAGCACTGTGATTATTTCTGTAAGGAAGGAAGCTTTTATCATCATCTAGATATGCATGTTAGTAATATGTTTACAGAACCTTTACTTATAGTCTTTCTTATTTTGAATACAAAAAAATTTTCCTACTTCATATGATGGCCAGAATTAAAACATGAAAAAGCATGCCCTTTTAATCTATTGAATTTTTTTTTTCTAAAAATGAACTAGTTAGGAAGAGTTTGCTATTCAAGGGACCTTATGCAATTAACCCTAAATCATCACCTCTTCTCTGGAAGTTATTCTATCTCATCAAGTACAGAAAAGTGCATTGTGATGTAATTTAATATACAGATATCTGAACTGAAAAATTATATATAGTTTTGGAAGATAGCACTGAAAATCTCACAGAGTTTTTCATGACAGACCTCAGTTGTCAATTTGTTGTCAGGTATGAGAATTGTTAAAATTAAGAAGCACTATCAAAAAGATTGTTGAAGAAATGAGGCAGAATGACCAGACAATAACCCAATAATTTTCCTGCCTCCTTGCCCCCCAAAATTCCATACAGATCAAGTTAAATCAAGTTATAGGTTGCCAAAGAAAGGAGGGGATATCATAAAAAAGCTTTGTGTGACAAATGTAGATTTACATAAGTCTCCTATTTTATTGTCCTTGCCATTGTTAATTGTTGTTTCTCCTTTTGACCAACAAATTTCAATGAGGTCTTACTGTGTGAAAATAACTACATTAAGTGTTCTCTCTATGATAGTTTATTAAAAATACAGAACTGTTACACTCAAGGACATTATAAGATACTAAATAAAAAAAACAATACTCAAACTATTGCAAATCACAGTAAGTATAATAAAGAGTAAAAATGAGGCCAACAATATGATGGCCAACAATATGAATGAAATATGATGTTAATATCAGGTAATTTGAGATAACCTCTTAAGGAGGACACATTTCAATTATGTCCAAATGAATAAGAAGGAATTAGCCAAGTCTTTACTACTGAGACACTTCAGAACGGCCTGTTCCTAAGAGCAGTGGGAACAGTGTGCGGCTCTCCAAGCTTGGAGCCCCACTTTGTTTTCTGTTTGAAGCAGCCAAGCTTAACTACTTAATCAATTATCTCCACTGAGCTCCTCTCTCTTGGGGTATATTTCATAACAACTTGTACCTTAAGACCCTAACTCCTTTTGATTCAGGACAGGGCAAATCTAGTTTCTCAACAGTGAGGAGACTTACAGTGACCCTCAACATCCATCTAGGATGTTTGATGGATTACTGAATGTGCTAGGGAGTGCTGTCATGAGTCTTCCTATTCCTAGTATATTCAGACTATATGAATCTACTTTGAAGCAATACATTTCCCCACTCCAATCTTCCTTTGCCCTCCTTCTTTCCTCATATTTTGCCATATGCATAAAAAAAACATAAATTTGGCTCCACAATCTCTTTTTTATTTATCCAGGCTTCTTTCTGTCCTTGATCGTGATGGTGATGGTGGTAACTAATATTTACTGAATGTGGATTATGTCTCAGGCAGAGCTAATTTTCAGTGAGCATTATCTCAGCCTTTCCTCATATAAATCCTAGGAAGTTGGTCTTATTATTATACCTATTTAACAGATGAGGAAGCATATGGGTATTTATCCTAAGTGCCATAGCTATCAAGCAAATGGAGTAGAAATAAGACTTGTCCATCTTGTTCTGGAGGCTGCACCCAGGAAGAATTATGGCAACATTTTCTAATGCTTATTTTTAGTAAGACTGAGTGAAATTCGTATCTTCCCTGAGGATCTTTATATTGCAGAGAAAAATAATATGATTAGTATTGGTAATCTAATAAATATACCACAACAAAGTTGTACTATGAAGGGAAAAACTGTAAAAGCACACACTTAAAACTTCTTAAGGATCCTTTTTCTTTATTTTTATGATAAAAACTATTAGGAAGAATACACACACACACATACCCATTATAAAAAATAAGACTTTTCATTTAGAGGAATAACTAGTACAGTTTCTTAAACTATCTGACCAAAGGAATACAAAGCTTTTTGGAACAGAAAGAGAAGTTGGGTTTTTTTAGGGAACCAGTTGTTGATGAAGCAAAAAGCTCTGAAACCCTTGCCGAGTCTGGCACAGAATTCCACTTAGACAACCACGGAGTGGAGGAGTTGCAAGTTCTCTCCCATTGCAATACTTTGCCAATGTCAAAATAGCCCATTATGTAAGCCTGCCAATCTTCCACAAAGCTCTCCATTTAGTTTAAGAGAAAAACATAGATGGTAATCAAATGTCTTTGATTCAAACAACATTACAGCTGACATATGAAAAGATTTAGAATAAAGGAAAAAAATAAACTGATTTCACAACTTCCATAGTCTTAACAAGAAAGACTCATTACTCCATCGAACGAGCACTTCCTATGGCCTTGACAACCGCACTTTGAAATAATTACTAAACATTTTCTACGCCCTATTAAAATACAAGTCCTCTTGCTTGTAATTTTAAAGTGTTAGTGTAAGTTTGGTTTTCTAGTACTAATTATAGAGTGGAAAGTATATTATCATAAAAGGCCTCAGCGGACAAGAGAAATCATCCAGAGGTTGTATAGCATGATGGTTAAAGGCACAGATTCTGGAGTCAGAACAAAATTTAAACCCCAACTCCACAGCCTAACATGAAACATTTATCAATGTGCTGAGCATCTCTGACGCCATTCCATCTCTCTCCTCTCTCTCCCTCTCTCTCTCTCTCTCTCTCTCATATTATTGTTTTGAAAAATTAAATGTTTACTGTAGGTAGTGTTTGAAAAGTACCTGAAATGTGTCAAACATTAAACAATTAAGTATTTTTTATCTGCAACACATACCCTTTTTTAGAAATAATTAATGAATTTATAATGTGCCTATTAAAACATGTTATAATCATTACAGCTTTTGTATTTGAAAAACATTAAATGACATGTAAAAATTCTCACTACATGTTATTAAGTGAAAAAGATTCAATACTTAACATATTCAGCATGATCTCTATTTTGTTAAAAACTTTAGTTGTCTACTCACCCACTAACATACATAGAATTTTAACTCTAAGGAAATTAGTTTTTCCAATTTAATAATCACTTCAAAATGAACATTTCACAAAAGAAGAGAAATAATAGCAAAAATGAGAGTAAAATGTGAAACTGTTCCTTATCATTGGATTAAATGCCATTATTTGGGGTGTACCATGCTCCATAACGGTTGGGTTTTTAAGTTGGCTTCAAGGTATTGGTCACTCCTTTCACACAGACTTGTGTTGTAGAATAACAAGGGTTTTTAAAAAATATTCTATACCTTTATGGACACACCCATGAGTGCCCCAGTTTTCTAAAAGATTAAATTGGAAATTTCATCTTTTCATTAAGGGACCAACACATATTAGCAATTTATTCAGCTTGGACTTTAAAGTATAGTTTTGTTGGTTTGTTTTCTTCTTAGACAGTTAGTCTATCTTTTATAACTTGAAATCAGAAAATTCTGGATATCTACATTTCTTTATTGTTGAATTTGCACCTGCTTTAGATCTTTCCTAAGTGATATTGATTTCTCACTCTCTCAAGCCTCCTATAATTTTTATCATTATTTCTTCAGAGATCTCCTTTCTTTCCTCCTTTTCTTATATGTGCCCTGAGGTCAGCTGTTGTGTTTCTACTGTTACCACATAACTCCTTAGGGAAACAGAAGTCGGTGTTGGGCCTTCCAGAAGTATGTTTTGAGAAATTCTCATTTCCAGAATCTTAAAGAATCTCATATTCACTATGAAAACATAGCCTAAAGGTGTCCTTGTTTAAAGCTGTTAGTGGGATTCAACAGAATGAAAGATGTTTTAGACGATTGTCTCATGTGACTATTTTGAAGTTTTGGTTACCATTCTTTAAATAGTATTGATCTATTAATAAATTACACCAAAGGAAATGGTATGAGTTAATAGTTTTTATAAAAATCATACATGTATATGCTTATAAAAAATGAAAAATATATATATACAAATTTAAAGAAGATAGTAAGAATCAAAAGTAATGCCATTGTTAAAGAACCCATCTCCATAGTTCATTTGTCAATGCTTAAACTATGTACATTTATTTAACCTAACATGACTCAAAATGTCAACACAACACAGCATTAAATTTACGTGAGAGAGGGGAAGCGAGGGGGTAATGGGGAAAAGGGGAGGGGTCAAGTCAAGGGATAAGTATAAAGGATCCATGGGCAAGACAATGGGGAGGAGGATTGAATGTGGCAGAGGGGGAGTGGACAGGGCATGGAAGAGGAATGGGGAAAACAGGGTACAATTGGACAACAATACAACAATTTAAAAAATAAATTTATATGAGAGAGAGAATGATTGATTGAAAGATGAGAACCTAAGAGTAGAGTTTTCTGAAGGACAAAAACATGGGTGACATAACTCTCTGAATATTGTAAACATTTGATGAATATTAATAATGGCTCCATTGGTTAGAGCATTGTCCTGATATACCAAGATTGTGGGTTCAGTCCCTGGTCAAAGCACATACAAGTATCAACCACTGAATCAATGAATTCATAAATAATAAACCAACGTGTTCTCTCTCTCCTCTCTCTCTCCTCCCCCCCCTAAAAAAACAATATAACATATTTATTTTACAGCTGAGTAAACCAAGAATTTGACTGAGCTAAAAACAGAGACCCTCAAAGTATGGTCCAGGGATTGGTGGCCATGTGTGAACTGTGCATTACCAGTACATGATAAAATTAGGTACATAAATAGAAATTCATAAATAAGAAGTAAGCATTCAGAAATTTTATATAGCAAATTAAAAATATCTAAAACCAAAAAAACAAGTAATTAGAGATTAAATTTTATATGTCATTGATCTTTCATTTTTCAATTTTATTTTAATTAATTGGATTAGAATTTTTTTTTTACCAGAAACAGTTTCTGAGGCATATTTTGAGAGTATAAACAGATGCATTCCATCACAGTAAATGTGTGTGGCTTATGGGGGGGACCTAAAATACTGGGAATTTATTTATAAAAAAAATTGTATATTTGTTCTTACATGTTTAAACTTCAGTCACCTTCAAAATACTTTTCATTTGATACACCACACCTATTGAGACATTTTTCCACTGCTCAATACAGTTTTTGAACTTGGCAATTTTGATGCTTTGTAGTGCTTCTGCCACTTTTTTTGTTCATCTCCTCCACATTGGCAAAATGTTTCCCTTTGAGCACTTTTTTTCATCTGGAGAAACAAAAAGAAGTTGTTGCAGCCAAGATCTGGTAAATGAGGAGGGTGGGGCATGGGGGTCATGCCATTTACAATCAAAAGCCACAGAACCCTCAGTGTGGTATGGGCAGGTGCACTCATAAAGCACTAATCATAAAATGGGCAAACAGATTGAAAGAATCTTCAAAAAAAATTCCCTGAAGCCTGTACTACAAAGGGCCCACCCTATAGAAGATAACTCTGTTAATTGGGGTTTCTCCCTCATATAGGCTAAAGACTGGTCTGGTCCTTACATTTTATACTGATCCAAAATTGGAGCTCTAAACCAAGGCCTGTGTGATATGTTTTAACTAAATCTTCCCGTATTTCAAAATCGCTGCTAATATTCTATAATTTAAATATTTTTGAATAGAATAATTATTTCCACCTGACAAAGTAGAAAATTCCAAATTAATACATTTAATTCTTAACATATTTAAGGTAGACAAATCATGAAAACATATGTCAGGTGGTGTAGTGTCACCTGCAATACACTGTACTCGATGTTGGGGATACAGTACAAATTATGCATAATTTCTGTTTTCAAGATGTGTACAGTTCCAGTGAGATAAATATAGGGACAATTTTGGGACTTAATTTTGGCTTCAAATAAGAATAAATTAAAAAAATAAATATTACTGACTTCTTGGTAGAAACAACAGCTGTACACAAAAATATTTCATCAAATTGCTCTTATGAAGAGTTTGCATCAAGTTGTAACAAAGTACAATATCATCCAGTTAAGACAGCCTCCAATTAATTAATTAACTAATTATTTAATTAATTAAGGCTGGTTATGTCTTAGTCTAATGGGTATATATATTTTTTTAATTCTTTTTTTTTTTTTTTTAGAGAGGGAAGGGAGGGAGAGAGAGAGAGAGAGAGAGAAACATCAGTGTGCAGTTGCTGGGGGACATGGCCTGCAACCTAGGCACGTGCCCTGACTGGGAATTGAACCTGCGATGCCTGGTTCGCAAGCCACGCTCAGTCCACTGAGCCACACCAGCCAGGGCTAATGGGTATATTTTTTTAGATACTGAACATTTTTCTTTATTGACACCAAGCTCTTGTCACATACCCAATTAAAAGGGCTCCATTTCATGACCATATTGTCCCTGTATTCTCTTCTGAACTTCTCAGATTAATAAATGAAAAGATAAAGTAAGTTCTCAGTAAGAAAGTATAATTTATATAGATAAAATATGATTCAGATAATTAGAATTAGTGACAATGTAGATATATAAAAGTGAACAAATACAAGTTATCGTTAGAATACATAACATTCTATTACTCCCTCATGCCTTTTCTCCAGATGTTTTTTCATGTAGGGATGGATTTCATAATAAAAAAGTTGAATTTACTCTGCATTAGCCAAACATATCCTTGTCAAAGCATAACTTTGAACAATTTACTCTCTTATGTGTTATAAAATTAAACTCTGTGTATAATAAACCATCTGTGTCAAAACTTCAATAATTCCCTGCATTATTAATATGATCATGTAACTTTTATCCTTCATTTTGTTTATATCATGTAACACCTTTATTAATGTGGTTAGTATACCCATGGCACATCCCCAAAATAAGTACTACTTGATCATGGTATATGATCTTTTTAAAGTATTTCTGGATCTAGTTTGCTAATATTGGATGAAGATTTTAGCATTTATGTTCATCAGAAATATTGGCCTATACTTTTCTTTCTGTGTAGTTCCTTTATCTGGTTTGAGAATTAGAATAATGCTGAACTCATAAAATGAGCTTGGGAGTCCTCATTCCTCTTCAATTTTTGGAATAGTTTGAAAAGGATAGGTGTTAGTTCTTTGAAAGTTTAAAATTCCCCTGTGAATCAATCTGTTCCAGAAATTTTGTTTGTTGGGTGGTCTTTGATTTATTGCTTCAATTTCATTAGTTGAAATCAGTCTATTCAGATTTTCTGATTCTTCTTGATTCAGTTTTGGAAAATTATATATTTCTAAGAATTTATCCATTTTATCCATATTATCATATTTGTTGGCATATAATTGTTCATAATATTTTCTTATAATTCTCTGTATTTCTTTGAAGTCAGGTTTACCTCTTTTCTTTCATTTCTGATGTTATTTATTTGTGTCCTCTCTCTCATTTTTTCTTGATGAGTCTGCTCAAATGTTCATCAATCTTGTTTGCTTTTCCAAGAATTAGCTTTTGGTTTCATTGATCTTTTGTATTGTGTTATTTAAACTCTACTTTGTTTATTCCTGTTCTGATCTTCATTATGTCCTTTCTTCTATTCATGCTGGGCTTTGTTGCTCTTTTCATAATTCTTTTAAGTATAATGTTAAACTATTTATTTGAGATTTTTCTTGTTCTTGAAGTAGGCCTGTAATGCTATGAATTTCCTTCTTGGGATGACCTTTTTTGTATCCCAAGGATTTTTGGGTTATAGTAATCCAAAAAGCATGGTACTGGCACAAAAACAGACATACAGATCCATGGAATAGAATAGAAAGCCCAGAAATAAACTGACACCTTTATGATCAATTAATATTTGACAAAGGGAGCAAAAACACATGATGGGATAAAGATAGTCTATTCAATAAATGGTTTTGAGAAAATTGGACAGATACCACCTTCTTACACCATACAAAAGAATAAACTCAAAATGAATTAAAAACTTAAATATTAGGCTTGAAATCGTAAATACCAAAAGAAAACATATGCAGTAAAATCTTAGATAGTTCTTGTAGCAATATTTTTTCTAACATCATCAGCTTGGGTAAGAAAAACAAACAAATAACATAAAAAAATGGGACTACATCAAACTAAAAGTTTTTGCTCAGCAAAGGAAACCATCAACTAAATGAAAAGACAACACACAACACACTGAATGAAAGAATATATTTGCCAATAATGCAACTGAAAAGGAGTTAATATCCAAAATATATTAAGAACTTATACAATCCAATACCAAAAACAAACACTCCAATTTAAAGAAACAGGGGAAGAACCTTAATAGACACTTCAGCAAAGAGGACATACAGATGTCCAATAGACATATGAAAAGATGCTCAACAGAACTAGTCATCAAAGAAATGCATATTAAAATCACAATGTGATATCACCTCATACCTTTCAGAATAGCTATCGTCAATAAATCAATAAACAACTCATGTTGGCAAGAATGTGGAGAAAGTGGAATCCTCATGCACTATTTGTGGGACTGCAGATTGGTGCAGCCACTGGGGAAAGCAGTTGGAGTTACCTCAAAAAATTGAAAAATGGAACTGACTATGACCCAGTGATTCCACTCCTGGGAATATAGCCTAAGAAACCCAAAACACTAAAGAATATATGCACCCAAATGTACATTGCAGCATTATTTACAATAGCCAAGATTTGGAAACAGTCCAGGTGCCCGATAGTAGATGAGTGCATAAAAAAGCTGTGGTACATTTACACAATGGAATACTACTCAGCTGTAAAAAGGAAGGAGATCTACCTTTTGCAACAGCATGGATAGACCTGGAGAATATTATACTAAGTGAAATAAGCCAGTCAGAGAAAGGCAAGTGCCCTATGATGTCACTTATATGTAAAATCTAATAAAAAAAACAAACAAACAAACCTAAGAAACAAAACAGAAACAGATTCATAGATACAAAGAACAGACTCACAGCTGACAGAGGGAAAAGAAGCTGGGGAGCTGGGTGAAAAAGATGGAGGTTAAAAATAACACCTCATAGAGACAAACAAGAGTATGGTGATTACCAGAAGGAAAAGGTGGGTAGGGAAGTACAAGAGGGTAAAGGGTGAATAAATGGTGATGGAAGGAGACATGACTTGGAATGGTGAGCACAATACAATGTACAGATGATGAATTATAGCACTGTACACCTGAAACCTACATAATCTTATTAACCAATATCATTCCAGCAAATATAATAAAAAATGTTAAAAACACAAAACTTTAATGATTGCCAGACTATTTATGATTTATTAATTAAATATTTATATTTTCTTATGCGAAATCCTCAACATGGCTAAGGAAAGATATTTTATTTAACATTACACGAGTCATCTCATTTTAGCTAAATTAATTTAAAATGAGGTTTTCATTTATATCAGCAGAGGAAGAGCTGTGCTGAGAATCTGAAGTCATTGATCTATGGGAAAATCACACTATGGGGCTCTCCTTCATTTTATGTCAAAATCTAGTTGGCTACAGAGAATATTCATTATCAACTTTCAATGTAAGATCATGTTTTATTGCTGATATTAAATTCAAGCTAATTACAGAAATGTATACCTGATCCAAAACAAGTGAATTATATATAGCACATACTAATTTATATTTAAATGAATGTAAAAGTGAAAAAGTATTTTAACACAGTATTCACTTTTAAGGCACTCAGAGACCATTACAATATATCACAGGTGTCATGAAATAATTCAGTTTACTATGTTAACTACACTAATGTATGAGGTGCTAATATTCCTTTTATTGTAATAACTATTATGCTGTACCTAGGGACTTGGTGGTGTTTCTGGAATAAATCCTGACTCATCCTACATTATAATTTAAACATAAATCTATTTAACACATAATTTGTATAAAGCTGATTTTATACTTAATTTAAAAAATCTCTATATGAAAGTTTCTCTTCTAGTCATTATTACTTTTACACTTGATCTTAGCCAAAAGGCCGAGAAGCGATAGTCATTATTACTTTTAATTCTTCTGTTATTTATCATTGCCTCTTAGTAGGGCAATCTTCACATTATTGTGGAAACACATTGAGGTGTTATCAGGACACCACTAAAATATATTGTGTCATCTCTCCCCATCTGGCACGACAACAAGGGTGCTTTAAGAAATGAGGTTCAGATGAAGCTATATCCCCTAAGCAATATTTTTCTTTAAAAATGATGAATTATTGAATAAAGATTTGAAAAGAGGCATGTGTGCCAAATGATCTTATTTGGAAAGAGGTGTATCATTATATGCATTTCTAAATGATGGTCAGGCAATAAATTATATTTCTAAAATAGTGAATCAGAGATAATCTCCTCTGTGGTTTAATTCCTGAGATACAGATGACTTGAAGTTTTAAATATATTATTCAGGGTGTCTCTATTCTGCTCCCCTTGTATTTGTTGGTTGTAGATTTAAAAAAAAAAGATAAAAGAAAATACATTATTGTAACAGCAATCCTAGAAATATTTTAATGTGCCAGAGGACATGGCAGCAGTATGACACCAAAACATCTGGATTCAGACAGGTTCTGATACAGTTACTCCTCAAGCTAATTTATTTTTGTATTTATCCTGCATTGGGTATTAGTCTGATACATTCTTAAAACTTAAGACATGTATCACTTTACAATGAAATACAATTTTACCAATATTTTATTTAATATATAGAATGTAAATCCGATTCTTTTTGCACATTCTCTTTGCGACTGAATTGTCATTACTTATTTGTGTATTAATCACAGAGTCTGTTCTGTTTTCCTAAAGCATGCTGTAATTGACATTTGAACCAAAACCCAAGTGGAGACAAATATTAATTCTATCATTGATTGAGTTGATAGCCCTATTATTATGTGACTTTTTGAATCTTCAATTATTTCTAAGATGACACTTTTTAAATTATTAATGTGTACTTTTATTAACGCACTTTTATTTGAATATTATAGGATTAGAAATAATAAAATATGGTACAATTTAAAGTATAATCATATGATGACAAATATGTGAAAGCATGCTAAATGGCTTTCTGACTAGCAGCATTTGACTATTATTCTCTTCTACTTTCTCACAAAATAACAAGAGAGAAACAAGGATTAAAAACATTAGTTAACATGAAATTTAATGCTGAGAGACAAGCCAACATCTTGGAGGAACTGAAAAACTTTAAAGGCTAAAGAAGTTTAGGAGGGGGGAATAAAATACTTCTTGCCCTCTGTGACATTATATAAGACTATGTGACCTTCTTTATGCAAGAAAATATAAATAAGTTGCATGTGTTATTTTCTAGCTGAAGTTCCAAGAATCATAGCACAATTTACCACATCTCTTCCTATTTCTGTGGTGATTACAGAATATTGTGCTTATAACGAGTGTATGTTCATGATATAATCTTTCCTCTAAGTCAGTCAGGCATCTGCTCAGCTAGCTGCTTACTGACCAGCCCAGCACCAAGAAATAGACAAGAGTCACGTACAATAACTATGCTACTCGCTGAGCTTTTATTAAATGCAGGTTCACTCAAAGTAGAACATCAACATACATTAATATCCTATTCACATTCTAACGGTTTAGAGAAATATAACTAACATGCACATACACAGCGATTAATGGGGGGATAATGAGCCGGAGTCCCAGAGTCTCAGTCTGTAGGTGCAGGAAGCGGCACAGTGGGCAAGGAAGTTATCTGCGTCTTGCAAGGAAGGATCTCTGGAGCCAGGTGGGCAGTGAGGCAAAAGAAGTCCCCAGTCAGGCAGGGCAGAGCCTCGGGCAGCTGGTGCCAAAGGAGATCAGTGTGGCATGGAGCTGTACTCTGGTATGTGCTCAGCTGTCTCAGCAGTGGTCTGGAGCCTGCCTCAGTTACACCTTGAAAGTGGAGTACTCCACCCTCTTGGGTCCGTTTGATAAATGTCTTGGCACCCTGAAGCCAAGTGGGGAATTTTCCCAGGAGCCTGAGTCTATGGGTGGTACATGGCTGTTCTGCTTCATATCAGTGATGGCAAGAGTGGAATTTCCTCTGGGAAATATCTGTGGATGGCGCCATTCTGCAGACACAGCTACTTTGAACATATCTGCAGATATCTTAAGTGTGTCTCCTTGCCAGACATATCTGCTCTGACTTAGGTAATTTCCCTCTTGAACCAAAATGTCAAGGCTGACTGGCAGCCATCTTGGTTGACATGAGTGACTCCAGGTTGTTTTATATACTTCATGTCACCTTAATCGGAGCAATGCCATTTTATTGGTCCTGCTCTCCGCAGCACAGGACTGAAGCCACTATAGCCTGGATCTCTTTGTAAATATAGAAATCAAGCTTTCAGAAAATTTGTGTTAGAGTATAATGAGCTAATGTGCCCAGTGAGTAAGATTATTTGAATATTTTTAACACAGTGTAACCTAGCCTATCCTGAAACATGCAAGCATCTCCTTTACCTGGAAAATAATTTGAAGAGTGTGATTCTAATTTTAGGTGTGATGGAAATAGTTTAGATAAAGAGTTTGGACTTTATAATTGAACATGTCTGAGCTTTAATTCCAGCTCAGTCATACTCTCTAATTTCCAGAAATCTGCTTAAGCTCTCTGAACCTACTTGTTCTTTTACAAAAGTGATATAGCAATATAAACCTTTTAAAGTTATTTTAAGGAATGAGAGAGCTTTGAAAAGGTGGGACTGTACATAATATGTGAAAATAATATATGCCCATAACTTTTACTTATGTCTCTCAAATTTCTACTAAAATCCACTTTATACCTCTCAAAAATGAAGACTAAATTGAATTAAGGGATAAAATGCTATATGCATTTAAGATGTTTTGAGGAAAACTTCTTCAGAATTTAATGTATGAACTATATAAACAGAAACAGAAACTAAAATTAATTTAATTTAATGGATTTTATTTACCATAATTGAACCAATTTTGACAGAATGTGACAGGACCTGATTGATACTAACACATCAGGATGTCTTTCATTGATGCATTTATGATTAACTTTGAGAGATTATAGATATCAACTTGTATGCACCTTCAGTTCATAGTTTTTATTTCTGTTAATTTAAAAAAACTTATAAAATGAATAAATTTAATTTGAATACTTAAAATAATAAGCCCTCAGCATTCACTTGAACTCACAAAAATGCAAGCTTTAATTTATATTTAATGTCTTTGTTGACTGTAATCCTATTTTACTGCTATGTAGTTTTTTTTAACGAGTGTCTAATTTTCTATCATAAACAATGACAAAAGATTATACTGCTGATTTCAATGCCATTTAACTGTTTTACCAAGAAATAAAAAACAGAGAAAACCTAATGTTATGTAATATATAAAATATTATAGAAGGTAGTAACCCAAAACTTTACAGCATATTTATGCTAGTCATATAAAAGTTTGTTTTCAAATTTTTACTTGGCAATCATTCTTCTGGTAATATTGCACAATTCCTGCCAAGTAGCCAATGAAAACCATTTATCGTCAACGTAGATTCCAAATGGTTATACTGTAGTAAAGACAATAAATCATTTACTTGATTTAATTTATAACTAATTTTATAAAAGTCACAAAAATAAGAAAGTATAGCTGAATTTAAAATAATCCTAAAGTTCTCCATTCCAAAGTAGTTCAGGTGTAACTTGTTCCCACATCACTTCAATTATATTCTTCCTTCTGTACACATTTCAGAGCATTCTGAAGGCAAAATATTACTTTAGTTTGGATTTAATTTTATTAGATTCATCTTGCTTCCCCTCTCCAATTTCATATTATTTCCCTCTAAAGCTTTCTGCCAAAATGAGGTATTATAAAATCTTTGCAAAAAAAAAAAAAAAATCACCAGTGAGTCGGCTTCAAATGCCAAAATATGTTCTTAGAAGAAAAATATTTTAGCTGAATTTGGAAGCAAAAAAATATGTATATACCTACCACAAGAAATGGGTAAGACTAGATGCATCTGTGTGTTTTCAGAGTTGTAGTCTATTTGCCAAAATGTTGTGGACTACACAAAACTTCACACAGATAACCCTCTGCCCTCATATTTAAACCCATTTATTTAAAGAATGAAAATAGGTGTATGACTGATTTGTTATCTCTCTATATATGTTCCTAAACAGTTAAAGGATTATATGAATAGATATTATATAACCCCCTAGTGAAAAGATGTGTTGTCTGAGTCTTATTATGAGAGTTTTCTTAAACACATTTAAAGATTTCCTCTAGGAATAAAGATGACTCTAAGCACTGATAGAAAAATAAACTAGAGTAATATAAATTTCAAGGTGCTTTAACTTTTAAGGTGTAAAGATTTCCTAATTTCACAAACATTAGTGTCCATGTCTCTGCGTGTTTGTTAAGAGATATGTCATATATATGATGTTACATATAATGTTTTCTATGTGATATCTTATATGATATGCCATATATAAAGTATATATTACATAAAAATATATACATGTGTACACCAATAGAAAATATCTGTATGTTCAAAAATTATGAAAAATAAATATTTAATACAGGTTCTGCTTAATATTACGCTTACTGTTTTTCTGTGTTTCCTTCCACTGCACAGCAGGAGCACTCGTACCAAACATTTGTGGATGACAAAGCATCAGGCCTGTGAAACAAAGTCCAACTTAAAGAAGTGTTGTATTTCTATAAAACTTTGAAAATATTCTAATTTAAAACAACTGTAGCCACATGTTTTATCTTTTTTCTGTGTATAGATTATGTGGCTATTGATATCAAGATAAATAATGTGATATTTAAGTTTTTGCAAGTGACATTTTTGCATCAGAGATACATTTTTCTTATGGTCATGGCAGTATCAATATCCAGCTCCACATTTCCACACTGAGCAATGCAGTGAGAAGTAGAAGGAAAAATATGCCCTGCGTGAGTCATGGGTTCACTTTGCAGATAAGGGATGGAGAAATATGGATTTCCTTTGCATATATGGCAAAGAGACAATTTCCTCTGCTTCTCTTCTGAGAGAGACTTCTTGGAAATTGCATGGAAGCATACACACCGTGGCAGAATGAATAACTCCAAAATATATCCACAACCTAAACCTGGAACCTGGGAATGTTAACGCATGTGGTAAAAAAATAACTTTGCAGATATGATTAAATTAAGAATATTTAGATGGGAGGTGATTATATGAATTATCTGGGTGGGATCTAAATGCCGTCACAAATGTCCTTATGAGTGAAGCAGAAATTTGACACAAAGTCATGTGAAAGAAGCAAAGGGAAACAGAGGCAGAAAGAGAACATGCTATCCCACTGGATTTGAAGATGGAGGAAAACACCATGATATTAAGGAGCTGCCCTGAGCATTGCAAAAGACAAAAAAACACATTATCCTCTGGAGCCTCTGGAGGAAGTAGGGCTCTGAGAAATCTTGGTTTTGGCCCAGTGAAACTGATTTGAATTTCTGGCCTCAGGAACTGTTAAGAGAGTTAATTTGTGTTGTCATTTGCAAAAAAGCATGAAGGGTGTGAAGCCAAAGGACATACTTAAAAACAGTGGAACTTGTGGTGAAAGGCAATTCATAGGAGATTCAAGGTATAAGCTAAATAGTAAAGTAGCTTGAAGAAGAGAAATGGGCAGCAAGTCCAGTAAGAGGAATCCTCCTGGGATTAAAATAAATATCAAACACTGACCTCTGACACTATTCCTTCAAAAGATCTACGATTTGATTAGAAAAATGTACAGAGCAGCTTACACTCTAGAACATTGTTGAAATCAGTTGAGCAATAGGGAACAATTGTTGACCAGCCATATGGGTGTGGTTAGGGAAAAATAAAGCGAGCTCTCCCAAAACCACTGTCATTCTAGGGTGATTGTGGGCATACTCCTTGTGGTGTGAAATTAGACGTCACTAAAGTAATCCAGCCAGTCACTAAACAAGTGAAAAAGCAAATAATAATAACAAGGCAATAGACAAGTAATAACAAATAATGGACAAATAATAACAAGTGTGATGCAATGGACATCATAAAGAACTTGTAAAGACAACCCAGAAATTAGAAAGATTTATTTGTAAATCATTAATCTGATAAATGAATTGCTTGTAGAATGTATAAAAATTCTTATAACCCAATAATAAAAAGCCAACTAATGTAATTAAAAGTGGGCAAAGGAAATAAATAGATATTTCTTTAAAGAAATATAGATGACCAATAAGCTTGAGAAAATGTATTCAGTATCATTAGGCATGAGGGAAATACAAATCAAAACCACAATTAGACACCACTTCTCACCCACTAAGATAGCTAGAATAAAATGGTCGAGAATGTCATGTGTTGGTTAGGTTATTAACTTCCTACATACTTTACTGTTGGAAATGCAAAAGGGTGTAGCCACTTTGGAAACCAGTCTGGCCATTCCTCAAATAACTAAACAGAGCTACCACTTCATCCAGCAATCTCATTCCTAGATATATGGCCACACAGAAACTGTAATATAAATTAAAACAATATAAATAATCATGTGAGTATTTAGAGCAGCATTATTCATTTAGCTAAAGTTAGATAGAACTTCAAGTGTTTTTCTAGAGCTGGTGCAGTAGAAAGAGAAGTGACTTAACTGATATGGAAGGATTTCTCTGGAGTGATGAAAATGTTCTAGATCTGACTGTGTTGATAGTTGAACATATCAGTGACTATATTAAAACAGCTCTCTTCTTGACTTTAAATGAAGGAATTGCAGGTTATATGAATTATAACTCAGCATACTTATTAAAAGATTATAAGAAATTCAAATAACTTTTTTAAAATTATGTGCCCATCCCCAAGGTTAGAAATATTCTTAATTATTCTAAAGCAGGGGTGTTCAATCTGTGGCCCACTGGCCACATGCAGCCCAGGATGGCTATAAATGTGACCCAACACAAAATCATAAATTTACTTAAAACATTATGAGATTTTTTGTGATTACTTCTCACAATGCCACATAAACATACATATGCTCTCATTATTTGTCAAACATGCGTGTTCAAGGTGAAAACCCACTTATCAACACCATGTTTCAAATGATAACAGTTTTCCAAATGGAACTGAACCTATGGCAAGCTCAAATTAAGGCAAACAATTTTATACATTTCAACATGTTGACTAAACACAGTCCTGTGATCAGTGAAAAATATGCAGCCTTGTTTTTCCATTTGACACAAGAATGTGAAAATAGATTTCAAGATTTCTAAGAAAATAATCAATAATTTTGCTATATTTGCAACTCCATTTTTGGTAAATATAAATATGTTACCTGCCAATTTTCAAATGGAATGCATTGAGTGCAATTTGTCAGTCAACTTAAAGAAAACTTTGATCGTGTCTCTTTACTGGACTGTATAGGTCCTATCTTCCCAGAAATGAATATCCCTTGCTTCACAATCACACCTTACTCATGTCATCACTATTTGACAGCACACACATTTGCAAGCAACTGTTTTCAACAGTAAAACACAATAAGAGTAAAACCAGAACCAAAATATCTGATGAGCACCTTGAAAACTCCCTGAGAATTACAACTACTTCTATCAAACCAGATATTGATGCACTAGTTTCTCAAATACAAAGTCAAACATCTCATTAGTTTTATGTTGCCCTATTTGCATTTACTTTTATAATAAAAATATTTTAAAGAACATCAATGACATTTTATTACCTATATATGTACATTTTCTATATTAGTGATCACAAACTTGGGACCTGCTCAACAGTTTTAAAAGATTATTGAAAGGGCCAGTGCACAATTAGGATTAT
Organism: Tonatia bakeri; assembly: GCA_004024845.1. NCBI lineage: Eukaryota > Metazoa > Chordata > Mammalia > Chiroptera > Phyllostomidae > Tonatia > Tonatia bakeri. The sequence goes on along the minus strand of PVIA01006872.1, from coordinate 1,273 downwards.
TATGTGAGGACTTTTTTACTTATCTGTGGTGGTGGATATCATAAAAATTATGCATGGACCTTTTTTTTTGCTCATTAGTATTTGTTAGTGTTTGTGAATTTAATGTGCAGCACATGACAACTCTTCTTTTTCCAGTGTGGCCCAGGGACGCCAGAAGGTTGGACACCCCTGCTCTAAAGGTTCCTCTGTCTTCCTCATTACTCACCTTTATCCTTCTGCCATAAATTGCCTGTTTATTCTCATGTTTTACATACATATATATTTTTGCAAGTAGCATAGATAGGTAGAAAGATGTATAGATAGATATGTAGATATAGTGAACATCAATTCAAAATTTAAACAAAAACAAATATACTGGTTATACTCATTTAATTCCATTGTTACCAACATTTCCATCATGGTTTCCCTTGTACCAGAAACTACTTCTAATGTTGTCTGTGCGTGATTTGGGTTTAAAATTGTGACATTTCACTAATACAAATTTGAAATCAGCTTCCAGTACAGGCAATTTTTCCTCTAAGTGAAAATGAAATGATTATCGATTTTAAATAAAATTTAGGTATTTAAGTAGTACATTTGACATATTATAAGTAATTTAAATTTAGTAAAAAAATATTGTGCCTTAAAATTGTGCTCATAATAGTTTATATCACTATGCAAGATTCTAAATGCAATGTTTTATAAATGCAGTTGCTTCCCAAGTTTTATGGACTTTTCTATAAAACTTCTTGGAATCAAAATAGAATGTGGGAGTTCCGGCCAAGATGGAGGCATAGGCAGTCGCACTGTGCTTCCTCGCACAACCAAGACTGAAAACAACAAAGATTGAGAAACAATTAACAATCAGAACAGAGGGAAATTAATTGAACAGAAGTCGGGCTCCAGTACATCCAGACCGGTAAGGAGCGGCGGAGTCGGGAGGCCTGCGAAGTGGGGTCGAGAGGCGCTGGCGGGCAGGCGCGGGCGCGCAGGGTGCAGACGGCGGCAGCGGACGGACCGGTGGCGGACGCTGGGCGCGGAAGCGCGGAGCCGACTAGCACACCCAGTGAAGGGCGCAGGGCAGCTGGCTGTCCACAGCCACACGTTTCCGCACGAACTAAGTGAAAAACGGGCAGCGCCGCCGCGTTTCAAAGCTTAAGAGCCCAGTCTGGGAACTGAGGCCGGGAGACTCTCACAGGAGACTTCTCGGGGAAACCCACAGAGTCTGAGAAAGTACACCAGCCCACCGCCCGGGAGCCAGCACAGCAAGGGCCCAGTTTGCTTGTGGGAGGCA